>JAOTOL010001135.1:280000-294935 GCA_034440575.1 Imbricaverruca yamaguchii | reverse complement strand
ATCTTTATGCTCTGTTACCTAAGTGTAAACCATTTCCTTGGGTTCATTTGCTCATAGCCTCAAAAGGAAGCATTTGCACAAAAAAGGAGTGGTTCCATCATTGACATACATAAATCCTGCCTATTTATAAGTTGATGGCACCTATCTTAATGAATTCATAAACATGGCATTGGAAAGATAAATTTAAAGAATTCAAATGTGACCTTAGGTCAATATCTTCAAGGTCAAATGAGGTCAAAATAGTATAATTTTCTGGTTTTGCGTGGCTTGGCTTGTCATTGGTATGGATCGCTGTGATTGTGTTTAAATGTTCCAAAATTGGCATTAATGATGTTTTGGATATTACTAATGATGCAATACAGATGTCAGATCCGCCATTTGACCTCAGGTCACCTATATAGGAACACTTTATTAGGTCATTACCTGCTCCAGTTACCGGAACCGGGCTCCCATCCCGACTGCTCCGTTGGGCGGCTCGGCACAATAGGCTTCGCAAAGAAAGGAGTAAAATACATGAATAAAGTATGGAAACGCTTAGGCACACAATGGCAAACAGTATATTTCGGGATGTATAGGGAGTAACATGCAAAGTGACGTCAATCGCATGAGTCATTTCCATTTATGACAACATTCCAGTTGACCATGGTTGGTTCCATTAGACTGTCATGATGACCTCGGCGACCTAACATGACATTTAAATGATATAGCATAACAATATACATCAAACAAGCCGCTTGTGTTGTCAAGAACACTTCCCTGTTGCCAATATACGGAAAGCCCATCAGCGCAGATTTGTGTGGTCTGCCGCTGCGATTTTTTAAAACCAATCTAAGGGCCCATAACTTAAAAACTTTTCGGCCGATTTTTATTTGTCTTGATTTAAACAATGCGCCGGTCATTTCTCAGCAGGTATGGAAAAAATGGCGCATATCGGCCAGTACAATATGGAGTTATGTACGAAAAATCGGATGGGTGGGCGGATTTCGCCATCCGCCCAACCAGGGCGTGTGTTAACCTGTCATAAACTTGACCTGACTTGACCTCGGTGACCTGACATGATTTTGGAACAATGTGGCATAACAATATACATCAAACAAGTCGCTAGTGTTGCCAAGAACACTTCCTTTTTGCCGATATGCGGGAAGCGCATCAGCGCCGATATTTGTGGTCTGGCACTGATAAATTTTTTGAGTTTACCGACCCCTAACTCGAAATATTTTCGGTCGATTTCAGTTTTTCTTACTTTAAGCAGCGTGCCGTTGATTTCTAAGCATGTACACAAAAAATTACCTATATCGGCCGGTAAAATCTGGAGTTATCTACGAAAAACCGGAGGGGTGGGCGTATTTTGCTCCCCCTCCGGTTTTTCGGAGGGGGGGGGGGGGGCGGATTTGGCTCCTGCGTGTTAACACGCGCCCTGGAGGGGGGGCGAATTCCGCCCACCCCTCCGGTTTTTTGTAGATAACTCCAGATTTCACCGGAGGATATATGTCATTGTTTGTGTACCTGCTTACAAATGACCGCCGCGTTGTTTAAAGCAAGAAAAATGAAAATCGACCGAAAATTATTCGAGTTAGGGGTCGCTAAACTAAAAAAATCATCAGCGCCGGACCACAAATATCGGCGCTGAAGCGCTTCCCGTATATCGGCAAAAAGGAAGTGTTCTTGGCAACACTAGCGACTTGTTTGGTGTACATTGTTATGCTATATTGTTTCAAAGTCATGTCAGGTCACCGAGGTCAAGTCAAGTCAGGTCAGGTCAAGTTTATGACAGGCTAACAGACGCCCTGGAGGGGGGATAGTGGAATCCGCCCACCCATCCGATTTTTCGTACATAACTATCTTGTCCCGGTCGATACACGCTATTTTTTGGCGTACCTACTTGGAAATGACCGGCGCATTGTTTGAAGTTAGAAAAATGAAAATCGGCCGGAAACTGTTCAAGTTAGGGGCCGTGAAATTAAAAACAAATCGCAGCCCAGACCACAAAAATGGGTGCTGATGCGCTTCCCGTATATTGGCAAAAGGGAACTATTTTTGACAACACTAGCGATTTGTTTGACGTATTTTGTTATGCTATATAGTTCAAAAGTCATGTCAGGTCGCCAGAGTCAAGTCAGGTCAAGTTCATGACAGGCTAATAGAACCAAATTGGTCAACTGGAATGTTCTAAAAAAGTCAAATGACTGTCATGCGAATGATGTCACTTTACATGTTACTACCTATGTACACATCCCGAAATCTACTGTTTGTCATTGTGTGCCTAAGCGTTTCCATACTTTATTCATGTATTTCACTCCTTTATTTGCGAAGCCGATTGTGCCGAACCGCCCAACGGAGCAGTTTGGTGGGCAGCCCGGTTCCAGTAACTGGAGCAGGTAATGACCTGCTAAAGTGCTCCTATATAGGTGACCTGAGGTCAAATGGTGGATCTGGCATCTGTATTGCATCATTAGGAATGTTCAAAACATCATTAATGCCAATTTTGGAGAATTTAAACACAATCACAGCGATTCATAATAATGACAAGCCAATCCACGCAAAACGAGAAAACTTTGTTATTTTTAGCTCATTTGACCTTGAAGATATTGCCCTAAGGTTATGAAATTTGCACACAATAGAGGACACTCGTGCCCATCCACCCTGCGAATTTCGTTGCTCTAGCCTCACTAGGAGCCGAGATCTTGTGGGGGGGGGGTGGCGGACCCAACAGGCCAAGAAATGGCTCAACTGGAGGAGCGCCCTGGCTTGGGCTGGGTCGCGCATCTCTACCAATAGCGCGCCCGACCAGATGGTTCGGGCAGACACTACCCCTCCCGTCCACCTCTGTATTTGATGAGAATATATGTGCCACCGACAACTTTACTCAGAAATGCAAGTGTCGGGTTTGTAGTTGCTGTTATAAACAAAAATCAGAGAAATCGTAGGGGCCGGTCATATCGCACCCATTGGCCCGATGCTAAAGCCTAGGTGAAATAATGCATTAAGTTAATAACCGAATCTATAAGTATGCAACTGGGAAAACTCTGGGGAGAAGTGACCATAACATAGTTAGATTCAAGGCACATGTAGGGGAAATTATCAAGGATAATTTGGTAAAGGTTCCAAATTTCAACAGAGCAGACTTTGACTGCATGAAAGCGTCTTTAAGTGCCATTAGATGGGAAGAAGAATTTTCCAATTTAAATGCCGGTGAAATGTGGGAAAAGTTCAAATCTTACTTGAATGAAATTCAGATTAGATATGTCACCCAAAAGCAATGACGCAAAAGAAGGGTAGGAAAGCCCGCATGGCTTACACCAGACTTGATAAAAGCAATTAAGGCTAAGAAAACTGCATTTAGAGTCTTTAAAGAAGCCTGAAATGTCGTTAATCTGAAGGCGTATCGAAAAGCCAGAGACACTGTGAAGCAAAAAAACCAGAGCAGCAAAGCGAGCAAAATAATTTGATTTAGCTAGAAACTGTAATGGGGACAGTAAAAAGGTCTTTAGTTTCTACAAGCTGAGTAAAGTTTCTAGCACAATTGGTCCACTGGAAGTAAACGGAACTACATTGGGTGAGGATAGTGAGATGGTTGAGAAACTGAGCAAGCAGTTTAAATCAGTGTTTACATTGGAAGATATGACCAATCTGCCGACCGTACACCATAGTTCAGTGACATGGGATCTGACAAATGATGTTCATTTCATTGATAGTGATGTTGTTTACAATCATATCAGGAAAATAAAGCCAAACAAGGCAGCAGGACCTGATGATATTTATGCTTGGGTGTTGCGGGAAACTGAAAAGGAACTGGCATTTCCACTTAGTATAATATTTTGTAGATCAGTTTCACAAATGAAATTCCAACCCATTGGAAAAGGGCAAATGTAGTTCCAATTTTCAAGAAAGGAGAAAGAGGGAAAGATGAAAATTATAAGCCAGTAAGTCTCACATGCCTAGTCTGCAAGGTACTCGAATCAATTATCAAGGATAGAATAGTTAGTTATCTGGAAGGTAGCAGATTGATTCAAGATACTCAACATGTGTTTAGAAAAGGACGATCGTGTCTCACAAACCTCTTGGACTTTTTGAACTTCGCCACAGAACAATTTGATCAGGGAAATCAGGTTGATGTAGCATATCTTGACTTTAGTAAGGCCTTTGACAAGGTACCCCATAAACGGTTAACGATACAGCTTCAGTCCCATGGTATTGCAGGTAGCATCTTAAAATGGATAGAGTTGTGGCTTTCAGATAGACAGCAAAGAGTGATGCTAAATGGTACAAAGTCATCATGGCAAAATGTTCTTAGTGGAGTCCCCCAGGGGTCAGTACTAGGGCCACTACTGTTCATTATATTTGTAAATAACATTGAAAGTGACCTAAGAAGTAAAGTTTTGAAATTTGCGGATGATTTGAAGGTCTTTAGGGCAATAACAGGTCAAGATGAGCATATCTCGCTGCAAAAAGACTTAGACGAACTTGTGAAGTGGTCCGAAGAATGGCAAATGAAATTTAATTTTGATAAGTGCAAAATCATGCATGTGGGTAAGCAGCATATGAAGGCTCCATACTTGATGGGTGGCCAAATGCTATCAGTGACTCAACAGGAGAAGGATTTAGGTGTTATTCTAAACACAAAACGGGGGGCATCAGAACAGACCAAGGAAGCCAGGAAGAAGGCACTGAGAATGCTCGGGGCAACAAATAGGAATGTATCATACAGAAGTGAGGAAGTGATCAGGAAGCTTTGCTGTGCATACGTCAGGCCACATTTGGAATACTGCATCCAAGCTTGGTCTCCTAGCTATGAAAAATATTGTTGGCTTTTAGAGAGAGTACAAAAGAGGGCTACAAAAATGGTTAATGGCATAAGCAACCTGGCATATGAGGAAAGATTGAAGAAATTGAATATGTTTTCACTTAGATATAGAAGGCTCAGAGGAGATCTCATCGAGGTCTTTACATTTTTCCATGGTCTGGAGAGGGGATATCTTGGGGAAATGATTGAATTAAACAGAAATGATGCAATTAGAAGTCATAAATTGAAAATTAAAGTTAACCACAGCAGAACAAGGTTAAGGCAGACTTTCTTCACCAACAGGGTAGTAGAACACTGGAACCAGCTGCCAGAAAACATTGTCAGTAGCAGCACATTGAACATCTTTAAAAACAGCATAGACAATCATTATAAGAATAGAGGGCTTGCTTTTCAGTATTACAGGGAGGGCTGATTGACAGATTTGGTGGGCAACTGGTTCAGTGTACAGAGTGCAACCAAGGAGGGCCCTTGTGGCTCATAGTTCCACTAATCTTTTATGTCTTTATGTCTTAACTGAAAAAAGTTTACAACGTATAATTTCAGGAAGGGTTGCTTTGACTCCAGCTTGACACGAGAAGTCATTTGAGATGAAGCATGAGCGCATTTGCTCAGATCTGTATTTTGGTGAATGTTCCCATCCCCATGTATTGGATGGGAAAATGAATGCACCCGGAAAATTTCCACGGAAATGCAAGTGTCGGAGGGGTAGTTGCGGGCATACCAAAAATCAGGGACGATACGTGCGCCGAAATTGATGACCTGTTGAATTCAGTGTCTTTTAGTTTTGTTGCAGCTTCCCCAGACAGTCATATTCTAATAGATATGGGGAAAAGCGAATGCCTGAGCCAGCAACTTCTTCATTTCGGGGGAGAGGGGAATTTTGCGCCATAATTTTTACAGCCCGACGGGAACACAGTAGCAGCGGCGAGTTACTTTTGATATCTGTTTTTCCCATGACAAAGCTGAATCTGCATAGATGCCGAATATTTTGGCGTGGGGCGAGGGATTAATTTTGTTGTCCCCAAATGTGATAGAGAAGTTTTCGCCCAGTTTCAGACGCCGAGATTTTACAACCATTACTTTCGTTTTGTTGGGGTTGATTGAGCTGATTTTGGGTAAACCAAGTTAGAGTCATACTCAAGGTGTGTTCTACTCGTTGTTTTAATACTTCCAAATTTACCTGGGTGTCTGAGTCTAAAAATTGCCCGGCACCAGTATAGGCGACCTGTTTTCCGAAGATCCAAGGTCGTTGGTGAAATTCAAATATAATTTTTGGCGACATAGAGAACCTTGAATCACACCGCGGGTCACTGGTAGCGTCCCAACGGGGATGCCCTGAATTGTCTGAGTTCGACCAGGCAGCCAATCCCTAAACCGATGATCGTCAATGCCGTACCAGCCCATCTTGTCTAACACCCGACCGTGTTTCACAGTGTCAAACGCACGAGACGTATCCGCTGTTAGGAGGGTCGCCACACGACCAGTCCATACTTGCTGACAGAAAATGTGCTGTCTCTAACATTGCTGTCTCCGTAGAATTCCTACTTCGAAACCCGTGCTGATTTGGGCAAAATCTATGATTATCCTCCAAATATGTGGAAAGCTGGAGACAAACCAATTTTTCGCAAATCTTGCCAACAACGCTCACTATCGATATTGGTCTAAAACTTCCTGGGTCGCTTCGATCGTCCTTATACAGCGGCAAAACGCTCACCTCCTTCCATCCGGCTGGAACGTCACCAGTGCGCAGTGAACTATTCACGATGTGCAGCAAATGCGGCCATATTAAGCTACAGGTCATCCTCAGCATGTTGGTAGTTATTATATCATTGATAGAAGCACACGAATTCCCCATGGTCTTAAGCGCAAATGAAAGTTCGGGAAGCGTCACAGTTCCAACTTTAAATGTACTACTGCACACGCGAGAAGGCCGTGGAGACAGTGGCTCCCCCTGCAAAGCAGCGGCCAGCGCAGTGGCGACATCTGCACCAGTGCTGACGAAATGTCGGTTCAGCCTCTCCGCTCAGACAGGGTCGCTGCGCGCTGGTGTGTCCATTCTGGGCTCGGGTTTCTTAGTTGCCAGCAGGAAACGCCGAACAGGAAGCTCTGTCCTGGTTTTCGCCCTAGAATTACGGTACGAAAGAGCATGCAACTCTGAACAGGCTATGTACTGTGCCCTTTTGACCGCGTTTCGGCTGTCCTTGTACATCTGCTGTATCGTCGCGTTTTCTGGATCCTGGTCCCTGGCCTCACGCGCTCGGTCGCGACTCTGCATAGAGTCTGAGCTCCTCGTTGTCGTGTAGCCACGGGCATGGTGGGTGCTTGAGCTTAACATCCCGGAGAGGCATGTGTACATCAATCCGGGGCTACCACACAACACGCCAGGCGTCCCACTTCTCTGCGGTTGTTTCAGCAGCGTAAACTTGTCCCCAGTCGGCCTGCAGTAAGTCGAGGCACAGAGCATCCCTGTTGACGTTTCTGGATGACCGTACTCGGATAACCTGCGCTTTGGGGCGCACACGTTTGACCGAGACGTTGGCAGCGACGAGGTCATTGTCGCTGAAGGAGCATTTCACGACACGTGGATCGGTCGTGAGTTCAGGTCACGTGATAATGTGGTCCATGGGGGTGGCCGTAGTCAGGGTGGTTCAGGTTGGCGCGCTGATGAGCTGCTGGAACGCAAATTCCTGAAGCGTCTCGATGTATCGCTGAACCCCTGTCACATTTGGTTGGAGTAGGTCCAGGTTTATATCACCCAGTGCGTAGCACGGCTCGGTGCCAATTTTGGCACCCCAGGGTAATTTTTTGGAAGCCATGAAGTGATTCTTGGGGACCCAGTGTAATTTTATGGGCCTCGTTGCAATTTTGGGGTTCGGTCATGTTCAGGGGTCTGCGCGACTTTTGGCCCCAATGGGGCTTCAAAAGTCGCGTCTTTCAATTCTTTCATCGGCTCCGGTGCGATCCTTGGGGCCCAATGGGATTTTTAGGCGGTCCGACGCAATTTTTCCGAACCAAGGCGATATTCTTGAGGGCCCAACAGCCTCTTAGGGATTATGGGGCAAAAGAGGACTGTCCCCTTTGCCCCTCATTCGGTAGGCCACTGGCTCTGCCAGTGCACAGAAGTTTCCCATGTGCGAAACCAGGAACTCAGCTCCGAACTCACCAACACCATGTAATTAACCTTATGACACTTCTTCCACTCCAATTTCCAGTTCTTCACGAGCGAAAGGCATGGACGCGGCTAATATAAAGTAAAGGTATTTCGGCTAACGCGGCGGCAATCCACGTCCTACACGCATGTGTCGCCGCTCTGGCGGCTGCGTCTGGAAACTTTCGCGCGTTGTCTCCATTGGTATTGCACTACTGTCAAACTCAGCCGAAACAGCTACCGATGAAAAAATAACTGTTGAAATGGGAATTAAGACGTTGAAGGAGATGAAGATTATTAACTATTCTGCAAAAGCAGAGGGGACAAAATTTGGGGAGGGGCTGCAATCTATTCCTTGAAATCACTAAAAGCAATACAGCTTTATCTATTCAATTTTGTTGCTGCTGAAGCTTAAGGTGCTTTTCTCCAAATATAATTGAGCAATAAATAGAGTATTTTGATATGCCATATGTAGCGTGCGCGTGTTCATAATGCACAATTTCTGTCAGGATTTGGGGAGTGTCTAACAACAATATCCAACTGAACATGCCTACATACACCATTGGAGATCTTAACACGCCAGGCACGAGGTGAAGAGGTCTGGTTCTGAACAAAGTGAAACGGTGCTGGCTTATCCTGGTATTTCGCAGAGGCGGAGCAATGGTGCGGCGTGCTGTTCTGATCCAGTATGAGTGCCATAAATGTCATATAACTAAAGGTCTGAGGCCACCATTTGAGCAACTAGTCGAACTGGTGAATGACAGTCGAATTCAGGACGTTTTCCTCTGCACGAACTGCATTGGAAGGTTGTTTAAGGATCACATAATTATCCCAATACAAGAGGTATCGCCGGTTCAGTTAAGTGGCTCCAGCAGCCAAACTTCAAGCGGAAATGCGTCAAGTCCTGTGTCTGGCGAACACTACGCACCTTCGGATGAAACCGACCATGCAGCAACCCATCTTAATGCCAACGTGACCTTACCCATCGTAGGCGTATCCCTGTTGAGGACAAGTGGCTTCTTATGTATCTTATATTCCATTGGCTTCTTATATATATATATATATATATATATATATATATATATATATATATATATATGTATATAATGAATTACCTGCTTGTTGTGTGCATTGATTAATAATTGGTGGTCAGATGTTCGAGTGAAGATACATCAGCCCCTATACCTTTTTGGTATAGAACGATATATGTGAAGTATGTCAGCTCCGTCAAGTTCGTCTTTGTCAGCTCCAAGGAAGTGAAAGAGGCAGCGTCTTATCTCCGACGGCTATTCTCGAGAGCAGTTCCGGTGAAAGGTACACAGCGGTTCCACAGATTCTCGCCCTCAGACCTCACGTCCATCGCGGTGCACGAACTCTCCAGTGACCCGGGACGTGTGAGGGTAAGCAAGAAGTGAAGTGTTATGGGAGAACGCTATCTCTCTGGATCGTGCATGTGCAATGGTGCATACGCATGCACTATGCAATGAATATGCAATGAACTATGCAATGAAATGAAATGAGTTGGCCTGAGCGCGGCGCCACGAGCTGACGTGTCTCGCTCGCTCGCCCAGCCTTTCCCTCGCCCTCTTCGTTGCCTCTGTATACAGGTGTGTGATACTCTGAATGAAAAGTGAACATAAATAGTGAAGTGTACGAGCAAAAAAAAGGAAGAAAAGGTGAAATAGTGATCTAAACCGACGCACTTATACGCTACACATGCGCAAAGTTTACACAGCAGTGATTGGACTGCTAAAAAGTGAGTGAGCGCAGAAGTAACATCGCCCTTCTCCATAGTGACTGCCCTTCCACCAATCACCAGCTACTGCCCATGCCCAGTCTTCTTTTCTGCACTGCAGCTGAGAAAAAAATTGATTGGACTGACGACTTGGACAGGGTTCCGGGCTGATGGAGAGGGTCCCTGGCTGATGGAGAGTGTCCCGGGCTGATGGAGAGGGTCCCGGGCTGATGGAAAGGATCCCGGGCTGATGGAGAGGGTCCCGGACTGATGGAGAGGGTCCCGGGCTGATGGAGAGGGTCCCGGACTGATGGAGAGGGTCCCGGACTGATGGAGAGGGTCCCGGGCTGATGGAAAGGATCCCGGGCTGATGGAGAGGGTCCCGGGCTGATGGAGAGGGTCCCGGGCTGATGGAGAGGGTCCCGGACTGATGGAGAGGGTCCCGGGCTGATGGAGAGGGTCCCGGACTGATGGAGAGGGTCCCGGACTGATGGAGAGGGTCCCGGACTGATGGAGAGGGTTCCGGGCTGATGAAGAGGGTCCCGGGCTGATGGAGAGGGTCCCGGACTGATGGAGAGGGTTCCGGGCTGATGAAGTGGTACACCGAGTGGACGGGGAGTTCCCACGGGCAGATGTTGAGAACTCCGGTCGGGCCCAACTGGAATATCCTCCGACGAAGGAGGCCCCGAGTCGTTGGAGGGCTCTCGGGCTCACGGAAAGAGAGGCCGACTAGTCAAAGTAACTGTTGCTGCTTTGTGCACGAATACAGCTACTAAGTATCGCTCTGGTGATGTTCGCACGTGCCGTGTGCTTCCGTGGGGTCTGAAAGATGAATCCAAGAGGAGGGCTGAGAGATTAAGCGTTCTGAGTGAATGACTTCGGTGGTAACCTGCCCATCTCAGTCAATTGACCTCGAGACCGCGACCGTCAGCTGTCAACTGTCACCAGTCACAATGGACCTCGAGACGGCGACCGTCAGCTGTCAACACATGCACATCGACAACTACGCCATAATATTACACAATATCATACAGTACTATTCAGGCAACTGGTGGAATAACTTCCGTAGTGGTTGTCACCGCTTAACGAATAGCCAATACATCGACACGGCTTTTTAAAAAAACGCTATATCTGTTCAGCAATCAACCAACCAAAAAGTGGACCATACAGGTATCGAATCAACGCCCACACACAAACATTGATAATTGCCTGTCCAAAGCTAGCTGAGTCAGCCGAAGCGGCAACTCCCAGCGTCAATAGTATCCACCATGGCGATCAGTACCATTGGTACCAGTCCCGCGGAGCAGTACCACTGGTACCGGTCCCGCGGGGCAGTACCACTGGTGCCAGTCCCACGAGACCGTACCAATTATATCAGTCCCACGAGGCCGCACCACTGGTACCAGTCCCGCTAGGCCGTACCACTGGTACCGGTCCCGCGATGCAGTACCACTGGTACCAGTCCCGCGGGGCAGTACCACTGGTATCTGTCCCGCGGGGCAGTACCACTGGTACCGGTGCTTCGGGGCCGTACCACTGGTACCGGTCTCGCGGGGCAGTACCACTGGTACTATTCCCACTGATAGTACCACTGGCACCAGTCCCGCCGGGCAGTACCAGTCCCACGGGGAGTACCACTGGTACCAGTACTGCCAGACCGTACCACTGGTACCAGTCCCGCGAGGCCGTACCACTGGTACCGGTCCCGCGGGGCAATACGACTGGTACCAGTCCCACGGAGAGTACCACTGGTACCAGTCCCACGGAGAGTACCACTGGTACCAGTCCCACGGGGAGTACCACTGGTACCAGTACTGCCAGACCGTACCACTGGTACCAGTCCCGCGAGGCCGTACCACTGGTACCAGTACTGCCAGACCGTACCACTGGTACCAGTCCCGCGAGGCCGTACCACTGGTAGCTCTGTGACGTCGCTAGTCAGGTGGCCGGCCGCCGTCGACTGCACTGCCTGATGTACATGGACTGCAGCCTGTCGACGTCGTGCCGACTGAGAGCAGTCTTGCGGTGCAGCTCGGGCAGCGTCTCCGGGGCCCAGTGGGACGTCATGGTGGGTCCGGCGTCGTCCGAGAACGCCTCCGAGCCGAGCATCATGACCGACCTGGCGACCGGGTCACACAGGCACTGCACATGTACCAGTGGAAAGTGCCGAGTAAAACTGGACGACACTGACACGCTCTTAATGTAGCGAAATTGTATTTGGGAAGTCATTCGGTAAGCGAATAAAGCAATCGCTAAGGCTTCTTTCGTCATTTTGTTTTGCATCGTTCCATCACCGATGGATTATTCTGTTCGAACATGAGCACGATTGAAGGCGAGAATTCTGGAAGGAATGTCCAGAAAAACCTGAAACCTGACACACTTCTCGCGGAAACACGGACACTAATTTTCTGACCTGCGGTCACAAGGCCACTAGCCTGACCTTACCTGGAGACACCCCAACATTAACCCGCGACCTGACCTGGAAACACCCCTACATTAACCTGCGATCTGACCTGCGAGCTTCCTGACAGCGGATTCCCTGCCGCCCAAGATGCAGTCTCATATGAGGCCCAGCCGGTCACCTCCCCCTCCTCTTCCCCCGCTACGGTAGCTAGCGAGAAATTCACTAGCGGTCCAGTCTTTTCCTCCCACACCGGTACCAAACAGGGCGTCTCACGTGAGATCCAGCTGGTCAACTCAGTTCCTGTCCTCCACCCTAGCATACCCAGCATGCAGTCTCACTTGAGTTTCCGCCGCACCCCTCCCCCTCCTCCTCTTCGCCCTGGCACCCGAGAGGCGCTCTCACTTGATGTCCAGCCGGTCCACGATGTGATGTTGGCTGATGTTAAACTTGCGGAAGCTGCTGAGATGCCGCTGCGGTACTGCCGTCAAGTTCACGCGCAGCCAGTGGTCGCGGTCGGGCCGGTTGTGCTCGTGCCACAGACCCAGCTGTGGCAACAGACCACAGACTCAGCTATAGCAACAGACCACAGACCCAGCTGTGGCAACAGACCACAGACCCAGCTGTGGCAACAGACCACAGACTCAGCTATAGCAACAGACCACAGACCCAGCTGTGGCAACAGACCACAGACCCAGCTGTGGCAACAGACCACAGACTCAGCTATAGCAACAGACCACAGACCCAGCTGTGGCAACAGACCACAGACTCAGCTATAGCAACAGACCACAGACCCAGCTGTGGCAACAGACCACAGACTCAGCTATAGCAACAGACCACAGACCCAGCTGTAGCAACAGACCACAGACCCAGCTATAGCAACAGACCACAGACCCAGCTGTGGCAACAGACCACAGACTCAGCTATAGCAACAGACCACAGACCCAGCTGTGGCAACAGACCACAGACTCAGCTGTGGCAACAGACCACAGACCCAGCTGTGGTAACAGACCACAGACCCAGCTGTGTGAGAGCAACAGACCACAGACCCAGCTATAGCAACAGACCATAGACCCACCTGTGGCAACAGACCACAGACCCAGCTATAGCAACAGACCACAGACCCAGCTGTGGCAACAGACCACAGACCCAGCTGTGGCAACAGACCACAGACCCAGCTGTGGCAACAGACCACAGACTCAGCTATAGCAACAGACCACAGACCCAGCTGTGGCAACAGACCACAGACTCAGCTATAGCAACAGACCACAGACCCAGCTGTGGCAACAGACCACAGACTCAGCTATAGCAACAGACCACAGACCCAGCTGTAGCAACAGACCACAGACCCAGCTATAGCAACAGACCACAGACCCAGCTGTGGCAACAGACCACAGACTCAGCTATAGCAACAGACCACAGACCCAGCTGTGGCAACAGACCACAGACTCAGCTGTGGCAACAGACCACAGACCCAGCTGTGGTAACAGACCACAGACCCAGCTGTGTGAGAGCAACAGACCACAGACCCAGCTATAGCAACAGACCATAGACCCACCTGTGGCAACAGACCACAGACTCAGCTATAGCAACAGACCACAGACTCAGCTATAGCAACAGACCACAGACCCAGCTGTGGCAACAGACCACAGACCCAGCTGTGGTAACAGACCACAGACCCAGCTGTGTGAGAGCAACAGACCACAGACCCAGCTATAGCAACAGACCATAGACCCACCTGTGGCAACAGACCACAGACTCAGCTATAGCAACAGACCACAGACCCAGCTGTGGCAACAGACCACAGACCCAGCTATAGAAACAGACCACAGACCCAGCTGTGGCAACAGACCACAGACCCAGCTGTGGCAACAGACCACAGACCCAGCTGTGGCAACAGACCACAGACTCAGCTATAGCAACAGACCACAGACCCAGCTGTGGCAACAGACCACAGACCCAGCTGTGGCAACAGACCACAGACTCAGCTATAGCAACAGACCACAGACCCAGCTGTGGCAACAGACCACAGACTCAGCTGTGGCAACAGACCACAGACCCAGCTGTGGTAACAGACCACAGACCCAGCTGTGTGAGAGCAACAGACCACAGACCCAGCTATAGCAACAGACCATAGACCCACCTGTGGCAACAGACCACAGACTCAGCTATAGCAACAGACCACAGACCCAGCTGTGGCAACAGACCACAGACCCAGCTATAGAAACAGACCACAGACCCAGCTGTGGCAACAGACCACAGACCCAGCTATAGCAACAGACCACAGACCCAGCTGTGGCGACATACCACAGATCCAGCTGTAGCAACAGACCACAGACCCAGCTGTGGCAACAGACCACAGACCCAGCTGTGGCGACATACCACAGATCCAGCTGTAGCAACAGACCACAGACCCAGCTGTAGCAACAGACCACAGACCCAGCTATAGCAACAGACCACAGACCCAGCTGTGGCAACAGACCACAGACTCAGCTATAGCAACAGACCACAGACCCAGCTGTGGCGACATACCACAGATACAGCTGTAGCAACAGACCACAGACCCAGCTGTGGCAACAGACCACAGACCCAGCTGTGGTAACAGACCACAGACCCAGCTGTGGCAACAGACCACAGACCCAGCTGTGGTAACAGACCACAGACCCAGCTATAGCAACAGACCACAGACCCAGCTGTGGCAACAGACCACAGACCCAGCTGTAGCAACAGACCACAGACCCAGCTGTGGCAACAGACCACAGACCCAGCTGTGGTAACAGACCACAGACCCAGCTGTGGCAACAGACCACAGACCCAGCTGTGGTAACAGACCACAGACCCAGCTAT
>JAOTOL010001135.1:0-275000 GCA_034440575.1 Imbricaverruca yamaguchii | reverse complement strand
ATATATATATATATATATATATATATATATATATATATATATGCATATACATCGATATTTTGATTGGTGTTGTACTGGCAATACAAAAAGTACATGAGCATCTACCCATGGGCCGAGGGATAGAGCACTCGGTTCTCAGTATCCGACGGTTGTGCACCCGATATCCGACGGCTGTGTACCCGATATCCGACGGCTCTGTACCCTATATCCTACGGCTGTGTACCCGATATCCGACGTGGGAGTAGCAGCCGCTGTTGGGGCGCAGCAGCAGCTGTACCGCGCTGTGGTCAGCTGCTGTTGTCTCCTCCCACTGGACACAAGTCCGGCTGTTGAACTGCTCTATCGCCGACAACAGCACCTCACACCTGGAGAGCACAGGAACACCTCACACCTGGAGAACACAGGAACACCTCACACCTGGAGAGAACGGGGACACCTCATACATGAAGAACACAACGGCACTTCACACCTAGAGAACACAGGAACACCTCACACCTGGAGAACACAGGAACACCTCACGTCTGCGGAACAGGTGAGTACCTCACACTTGGAGAACACATGAGAACCTCACATCTGTAAAGTATAGGACCATCTAATTATGCGAAATATATGGGTACCCGAAACATGCAGCATATTATATTGCACCTCTACAGTTCATCCCGTGGTGTGTTTGTCTGGCTGGTACGACAGGTATGATATTATACCATTGTTCAATCAATTTCATCGTGTTTCATAGAATTGTTCAATCATTGTGTCTTGGTCCCCTCATTCCTTTAGATCATGTGATCAAAACATGATCATGTGATGCTCATCCTGAACGTGAAAACATGACCGAAGGTGAGCATGTGATCCTTTGATTTGGAGATCCCCTTTGCCGAAGACTAGCGAGGGGGAAAGTCGTCGGGAAATCACGGCCCCTTCCACGTCCGGGCAGTTTCCAGTGCGTCCTTCCCGTGCTGTGCTACAGGATTACTTGACCTCGCAAAGCCTTGGTGCAGACGATGCGCCTTGTGCTGTTCTCTGTTGACCTGACACTGTCACCATGACCGTGAGCTGCGGCTGACCTGGGTGAGGAAGGGCACCCGATGGCGGCGTCGATTGTGTACGGCACGCGCCCGAGGGGCCACAGGCGTCGGCGATCCTTGGCGGCGTTACGGCTCTGCGCGTCACTGGTGTCCTCCTCCAGCATGTCGCCCTCCGTGATGTTCTCGCCGCCGCGGTACAGTTCTGGCCGACACACACTCCGACATCAGGTACGGCTCTGGCAGACACATACTCCGACACCAGGTACAGTCCTGACCAGCACACACTCCGACATCAGGTACAGCTCTGGCCGACACATACTCCGACATCAGGTACAGCTCTGGCCGACACACACTCCCACATCAGGTACAGTTCTGGCCGACTCACGCTCCGACATCAGGTACAGCTCTGGCCGACACACACTCCGACATCAAGTACGGCTCTGGCAGACACATACTCCGACACCAGGTACAGTCCTGACCAGTACACACTCCGACATCAGGTACGGCTCTGGCAGACACATACTCCGACACCAGGTACAGTCCTGACCAGCACACACTCCGACATCAGGTAAAGTTCTGTCCGACACACACTCCGACATCAGGTACAGCTCTGGCAGACACACACTCCGACATCAGGTACAGCTCTGGTAGACACACACTCCGACATCAGGTACAGCTCTGGCCGACACACACTCCGGCATCAGGTACAGCTCTGGCTGACACACTCCGACATCAGGTACAGTTCTGGCCGACACATACTCCGACATCAGGTACGGCTCTGGCCGACACACTCCGACACCAGGTACATCTCTGGTAGACACACACTCCGACATCAGGTACAGCTCTGGTAGACACACACTCCGACATCAGGTACGGCTCTGGCCGACACATACTCCGACATCAGGTACAGTTCTGGCTGACACACACTCCGACACCAGGTACAGCTCTGGCAGACACACACTCCGACATCAGGTACAGCGCTGGCCGACACACACTCCGACATCAGATACAGCTCTGGCTGACACACATTCCGACATCAGGTACAGTTCTGGCCGACACATACTCCGACATCAGGTAC
Organism: Imbricaverruca yamaguchii; assembly: GCA_034440575.1. Lineage (NCBI taxonomy): Eukaryota > Metazoa > Arthropoda > Thecostraca > Neoverrucidae > Imbricaverruca > Imbricaverruca yamaguchii. The sequence continues at coordinate 272,897 of JAOTOL010001135.1, read as the reverse complement.
GGCTCTGGCCGACACATACTCCGACATCAGGTACAGTTCTGGCCGACACACACCCCGACACCAGGTACAGCTCTGGCAGACACACACTCCGACATCAGGTACAGCGCTGGCCGACACACACTCCATCATCAGATGCAGTTCTTGTCAGCGTTTCCACTATTCGTCATCTGGTGCCGAGAGGCGTGTTGTTGCTGCCGGTAGTTGCCCTGTCGGCAACGAAGTCCCTCCTACCGCCAGCAACAGGACCGGAGCAGACCAGTGGCGACTTTGACCCCGTCCAATGATGTGGGACGTCATTAGACTGGCCAAGCTGACGTCGGTGTGGCAGTCGTCCAATCACGCTAGTTTTGGCCGCCCGATGGCTCCAAAGCATGTGTGTCCTCATTGGATGAGCGGCGGCTAGTGTAAAAACCGCAGCGTGGTCGAATCTAAGTGCCCATCAGTCATGGATGTCATCAGAGGCGCAGCCAAGCGAGGGGGCGTGGCCTCGCTCTCTCAGCACCCAAAACAATACATTAGGTTAAGGGATAAATTTTGAGATTTTTACCACGGAAACCCCTAAATTTCCGGTCCACTTCGCGTGGCGGGACCTTTCTCATTTGCATCACTTTTTTCTTGTGGGAGGGGTCGGAACCCACGTAGGAAAATCCTGGCTGCGCCACTGAATGCAATGCCTTGCGCATTTATACAGTCAGGCGCCTCAAGGAGATATGCAGAAATCAAATGATCTCGAATGCGAAAAGTTCACCAATTTGCATCCACAAAGCGTCGTCATCCCTCTCCGTGACTGGAGCCCAGTTCCCGGAACACCAGGCACCGCCGATGCCACTGATCTACGGAGACGACCCGCGGTCGGCCTGGGCGGGAAAATCTATCGTCAGCCGCCGGTGCAACGGAAGGTCAGGGCAAACTATTGCCTCCGAACAAAGATTAAAAGTAGCTTCGGGGAACAGTTGCAATGTAAGTTGGTAGATATTGAAATCAAAGAGCAGCCCCGGCTCTGACGTTTGAGTAAACAAACTAGAACTTGAAGTGCTGATCCTACACCGGGGAACGCTGTTGAAAGCCGGCCCACGAGAACCTCTTTGTTTCAACAAAGATTAAGTTCGTTTCATGAGGACCATTGGAATAACAATTGTTGCGAATCAAAATTCACCAACACATCCGACTCTGAGTAGACATAATCGAAATTCGAAATACTGAAGCAAAGATGTTATAGTTTTCGGAGCGTCGTGGTCGGGTCGGGTAGGCCGGCGGGGAGGGGTCGGGTCAGATCGACCCGTCCAAGTGAACTCCTGCACCGGTGCATACGGCGCCATCAGGGCGCTGGACGAGCGCGGACGTACACTTGCGAAACACCCCGGCTGTGGAACTCCCCGGCTGTGGAACTCCCCCAACTGTGGAACACCCACTGCTGTGGAACTTCCCGGCTGTGGAACTCTCACGGCTGTGGAACTTCCCGGCTGTGGAACTCCCCCAGCTGTGGAAATCCCACGGCTGCGGAACACCCACGGCTGTGAAACACCCACGGCTGTGGAACACCCACGGCTGCGGAACACCCACGGCTGCGGAACACCCACGGCTGTGGAACACCCACGGCTGTGGAACTCCCACGGCTGTGGAACTTCCCGGCTGTGGAACTCCCCCAGCTGTGGAACTCCCACGGCTGCGGAACACCCACGGCTGTGGAACACCCACGGCTGTGGAACACCCACGGCTGCGGAACACCCACGGCTGCGGAACACCCACGGCTGTGGAACACCCACGGCTGCGGAACACCCACGGCTGCGGAACACCCACGGCTGTGGAACACCCACGGCTGTGGAACTCCCACGGCTGTGGAACTTCCCTGCTGTGGAACTCCCCCAGCTGTGGAACTCCCACGGCTGCGGAACACCCACGGCTGGGGAACACCCACGGCTGTGGAACACCCACGGCTGCGGAACACCCACGGCTGTGGAACACCCACGGCTGTGGAACTCCCACGGCTGTGGAACTTCCCGGCTGTGAAACTCCCCCAGCTGTGGAACTCCCGCGGCTGCGGAACACCCACGGCTGCGGAACACCCACGGCTGTGGAACACCCACGGCTGCGGAACACCCACGGCTGCGGAACACCCACGGCTGTGGAATTCCCACGGCTGTGGAATTCCCACGGCTGTGGAACTCCCACGGCGGTGGAACTTCCCGGGTGTGGAACACCCACGGCTGCGGAACACCCACGGCTGTGGAACTCCCCGACTGTGGAACTCCCCGACTGTGGAACTCCCCGACTGTGGAACTCACACGGCTGTGGAACTTCCCGGCTGTGAAACTCCCCCAGCTGTGGAACTCCCACGGCTGCGGAACACCCACGGCTGTGGAACACCCACGGCTGTGGAACTCCCCGACTGTGGAACTCCCCGACTGTGGAACTCCCTGACTGTGGAACTCCCCCGGCTGTGGAAGACCCCTGCAGCGAGCACAGCATCGAAAATGGTTTTTGTTGTTTGCTGAGTGGATTGCGACGCACTTTATAAAGACATAAAGACATAAAAGATTAGTGCAACTATGAGCCACAAGGGCCCTTCTTGGTTGCACCCTGTACACTGAACCAGTTGCCCACCAAATCTGTCAATCAGCCCTCCCTGTAATACTTAAAAGCAAGCCCTCTATTCTTATAATGATTGTCTATGCTGTTTTTAAAGATGTTCAGTGTGCTGCTACTGACAATGTTTTCTGGCAGCTGGTTCCAGTGTTCTACTACCCTGTTGGTGAAGAAAGTTTGCCTTAACCTTGTTCTGCTGTGGTTAACTTTAATTTTGAATTTATGACCTCTAATTGCATCATTTCTGTTCAATTCAAACATTTCCCCCAAGGTATCCCCTCTCCAGACCATGACAAATTTAAAGACCTCGATGAGATCTCCTCTCAGCCTTCTATATCTAAGTGAAAACATATTCAATTTCTTCAATCTTTCATCATATGCCAGGTTGATTATGCAATTAACCATTTTTGTAGCCCTCTTTTGTACTCTCTCTAAAAGCCAACAAACTTTTTCATAGCTAGGAGACCAAGCTTGGATGCAGTATTCCAAATTTGGCCTGACGTATGCACAGTAAAGCTTCCTGATCACTTCCTCACTTCTGTATGATACATTCCTATTTATTGCCCCGAGCATTCTCAGTGCCTTCTTCCTGGCTTCCTTGGTCCGTTCTGATGCCCCAAGTTTTGTGTTTAGAATAACACCTAAATCCTTCTCCTGTTGAGTCACTGATAGCACTTGGCCAGCCATCAAGTATGGAGCCTTCATATGCTGCTTACCTACATGCATGATTTTGCACTTATCAAAATTAAATTTCATTTGCCATTCTTCGGACCACTTCACAAGTTTGTATAAGTCTTTTGCAGCGAGATATGCTCATCTTGACCTGTTATTGCCCTAAAGACCTTCAAATCATCCGCAAATTTCAAAACTTTACTGCTTAGGCCACTTTCAATGTTATTTACAAATATAATGAACAGTAGTGGCCCCAGTACTGACCCCTGGGGGACACCACTAAGAACATTTTGTCATGATGACTTTGTACCATTTAGCATCACTCTTTGCTGTCCATCTGAAAGCCACAACTCTATCCATTTTAAGATGCTACATGCAATACCATGGGACTGAAGCTGTATCATTAACCGTTTATGGGGTACCTTGTCAAAGGCCTTACTAAAGTCAAGATATGCTACATCAACCTGATTTCCCTGATCAAGTTGTTCTGTGGCGAAGTTAAAAAAGTCCAAGAGGTTTGTGAGACACGATCGTCCTTTTCTAAACCCATGTTGAGTATCTTGAATCAATCTGCTGCCTTCCAGATAACTAACTATTCTATCCTTGATAGTTGATTCGAATACCTTGCAGACTAGGGATGTGAGACTTACTGGCCTATGATTTTCAACTTTCCCTCTTTCTCCTTTCTTGAAAATAGGAACTACATTTGCCCTTTTCCAATCGGTTGGAATTTCATTTTGTGAAACGGATCTACAAAATATTATACTAAGTGGAAATGCCAGTTCCTTTTCAGTTTCCCGCAACACCCTAGCATAAATTTCATCAGGTCCTGCTGCCTTGTTTGGCTTAATTTTCCTGATATGATTGTAAACAACATCACTATCAATGAAATCAACAGCATTTGCCAGATCCCATGTCACTGAACTATGGTGTACGGTCGGCAGATTGGTCATATCTTCCAATGTAAACACTGATTTGAACTGCTTGCTCAGCTCCTCAACCATCTCACTATCCTCACCCAATGTAGTCCCGTTTACTTCCAGTGGACCAATTGTGCTAGAAACTTTATTCAGCTTGTAGAAACTAAAGAACTTTTTACTGTCCCCATTACAGTTTCTAGCTAAATCCAGTTCTTTTGCTCGTTTTGCTGCTCTGGTTTTTTGCTTCACAGTGTCTCTAGCTTTTCGATACGCCTTTAGATTAACGACATTTGAGGCTTCTTTAAAGACTCTAAATGCAGTTTTCTGAGCCTTAATTGTCTTTATCAAGTCTGGTGTAAGCCATACTGGCTTTCATACCCTTCTTTTGCGTCTTTGCTTTTGGGGGACATGTCTAATCTGAGTTTCCTTCAAGTAAGATTTGAACTTTTCCCACATTTCACAGGCATTTAAATTGGATAATTATTCTTCCCATCTGATGGCACTTAAAGCCGCTCTCATGCCGTCAAAATCTGCTCTGTTGAAATTTGGAACCTTTACCAAATTATCTTTGATATTTTCCCCTACATGTGCCTTGAATCTAACTATGTTATGGTCACTTTTTCCCAGAGTTTTGCCTACAGTCAAGTCTTGAACCAAGTCACTTAAATCCGAGAATACAAGGTCCAAGAACGAACCATGCCTGGTAGGTTCCGATACAAACTGGTGTAAGAACAGGTCCTCCTCAAGGCATTTCCTAATCATTTTGCATGATGGGGACCCAACACCAGCATTTTCATATCCCTTTAGATTAAAGGCACCAAGAATAAGGCACTTCCTCTTAACGTTTCTACTGATTTCCTCACAAATCACCTTGTCAAGCTCCAGTTGCTGAGAAGGTGGCAGGGTTCCTGATCGGTAGAAAGCTCCTATCCTAAGAGTGTTGTCCAGAGACAAATACTCTGTATAAGAGTATTTGTCATTTGTCTTGGTGATCACCATCCTTGGGGCTTGAATTTCCCGCCCTGAAGAATATTGAATCAAAATGAAGCTAAGAAACCTGTCTAAAATAGTGACTCGTGCGTTTCTATGCTTCCAACTCGCCATGCCCCATTATTTTGCCGGAAGCTCCATCCCACTGCGGCTGCAGCAATGTTGCGCGCCGACCAAGGTCTCGTGTCAACACATTCCAGCACGTGCGGTCCTGATGGCCTTTGTGCCGCCCAGCAGCTCAGCCAAGCGCGACCGGCGCGTGCGGGTGTGTCAGGCGTCCAGGGGGTATGCCACATTTCCATTCCATGTTTTTCCAATCCCGCGGCCCACCGCGAAAGTGTGGGAGGCGCTATTAGCCATGTTCGTGCATAAAGTGCGTCGTAATCCACCCAGTAAACAACAATAAACAATCTCCGGTGTTATGCCTACGGCGGAGGTGTTGTAGAACTCCCCGGCTGCGGAACTCCCACAGTCGGGGAGTTCCACATTCGGGGAGTTCCGCGGCAGGGGAGTTCAATAGTCCCACAGTCTGGTGTGTCCGATGGTGTACCTGCACCACAGTCTGGTGTGTCCGATGGTGTACCTGCACCACAGTCTGGTGTGTCCGATGGTGTACCTGCACCACAGTCTGGTGTGTCCGATGGTGTACCTGCACCACAGTCTGGTGTGTCCGATGGTGTACCTGCACCACAGTCTGGTGTGTCCGATGGTGTACCTGCACCACAGTCTGGTGTGTCCGATGGTGTACCTGCACCACAGTCTGGTGTGTCCGATGGTGTACCTGCACCACAGTCTGGTGTGTCCGATGGTGTACCTGCACCACAGTCTGGTGTCCGATGGTGTACCTGCACCACAGTCTGGTGTCCGATGGTGTACCTGCACCACAGTCTGGTGTGTCCGATGGTGTACCTGCACCACAGTCTGGTGTCCGATGGTGTACCTGCAGCACGGCAGTACCACATCCGGCCGCCCCCTATCCGCGCTCGTCCAGCGTTCAGCGTCCAGCGTCCAGCGTCCAGCGTTCAGCGTCCAGCATCAAACGTCCGGCGGAGTGCACACTGTGTTGCCGCCGGAGTGAATGGCAGAATGAAGGGTAGAGGGTCCACCACTAGGGCTGGCCCGCTCAGCGGCGCAGCAAGCGTCTCCCACACAACTCAGCCGACACAGCACCGGCAGCCTCACAACTCAGCCGACACAGCACCGGCAGCCACACAACTCAGCCTCACAACTCAGCCGACACAGCACCGGCAGCCTCACAACTCAGCCTCACAACTCAGCCTCACAACTCAGCCGACACAACACTGACAGCCTCACAACTCAGCCTCACAACTCAGCCTCACAACTCAGCCTCACAACTCAGCCGACACAGCACCGGCAGCCTCACAACTCAGCCTCACAACTCAGCCTCACAACTCAGCCTCACAACTCAGCCTCACAACTCAGCCTCACAACTCAGCCGACACAGCACCGGCAGCCTCACAACTCAGCCTCACAACTCAGCCGACACAGCACCGGCAGCCTCACAACTCAGCCTCACAACTCAGCCGGCACAGCACCGGCAGCCTCACAACTCAGCCTCACAACTCAGCCTCACAACTCAGCCTCACAGCTCAGCCTCACAACTCAGCCTCACAACTCAGCCTCACAACTCAGCCTCACAACTCAGCCTCACAACTCAGCCGGCACCGCACCGGCAGCCTCACAACTCAGCCTCACAACTCAGCCGGCACAGCACAGGCAGCCACACAACTCAGCCTCACAACTCAGCCTCACAACTCAGCCGACACAGCACCGGCAGCCACACAACTCAGCCTCACAACTCAGCCGGCACAGCACCGGCAGCCTCACAACTCAGCCTCACAACTCAGCCTCACAACTCAGCCAACACAGCACCGGCATCCTCACAACTCAGCCTCACAACTCAGCCTCACAACTCAGCCAACACAGCACCGGCAGCCACACAACTCAGCCTCACAACTCAGCCGGCACAGCACCGGCAGCCTCACAACTCAGCTTCACAACTCATCCTCACAACTCAGCCGACACAGCACCGGCAGCCTCACAACTCAGCCTCACAACTCAGCCTCACAACTCAGCCGACACAGCACAGGCAGCCTCACAACTCAGCCTCACAACTCAGCCTCACAACTCAGCCTCACAACTCAGCCTCACAACTCAGCCGACACAGCACCGGCAGCCTCACAACTCAGCCTCACAACTCAGCCGACACAGCACCGGCAGCCTCACAACTCAGCCTCACAACTCAGCCTCACAACTCAGCCGGCACAGCACCGGCAGCCTCACAACTCAGCTTCACAACTCATCCTCACAACTCAGCCGACACAGCACCGGCAGCCTCACAACTCAGCCTCACAACTCAGCCGACACAGCACCGGCAGCCTCACAACTCAGCCTCACAACTCAGCCGGCACAGCACCGGCAGCCTCACAACTCAGCCTCACAACTCAGCCTCACAACTCAGCCTCACAACTCGGCCGGCACAGCACCGGCAGCCACACAACTCAGCCTCACAACTCAGCCTCAAACCTCAGCCTCACAACTCAGCCGGCACAGCACAGGCAGCCACACAACTCAGCCTCACAACTCAGCCTCACAACTCAGCCTCACAACTCAGCCAATACAGCACCGGCAGCCACACAACTCAGCCTCACAACTCAGCCGGCACAGCACCGGCAGCCTCACAACTCAGCCTCACAACTCAGCCGGCACAGCACAGGCAGCCTCACAACTCAGCCTCACAACTCAGCCGGCACAGCACCGGCAGCCTCACAGCTCATCCTCACAACTCAGCCTCACAACTCAGCCTCACAGCTCAGCCTCACAACTCAGCCTCACAACTCAGCCTCACAACTCAGCCTCACAACTCAGCCTCACAACTCAGCCGGCACAGCACCGGCAGCCTCAAACCTCAACCTCACAACTCAGCCGGCACAGCACAGGCAGCCACACAACTCAGCCTCACAACTCAGCCTCACAACTCAGCCGACACAGCACCGGCAGCCACACAACTCAGCCTCACAACTCAGCCGGCACAGCACCGGCAGCCTCACAACTCAGCCTCACAACTCAGCCAACACAGCACCGGCATCCTCACAACTCAGCCTCACAACTCAGCCTCACAACTCAGCCAACACAGCACCGGCAGCCACACAACTCAGCCTCACAACTCAGCCGGCACAGCACCGGCAGCCTCACAACTCATCCTCACAACTCAGCCTCACAACTCAGCCTCACAGCTCAGCCTCACAACTCAGCCTCAAAACTCAGCCTCACAGCTCAGCCTCACAACTCAGCCTCACAACTCAGCCTCACAGCTCAGCCTCACAACTCAGCCTCAAAACTCATCCTCACAGCTCAGCCTCACAACTCAGCCTCACAACTCAGCCTCACAACTCAGCCTCACAACTCAGCCTCACAACTCATCCTCACAACTCAGCCACACAACTCAGCCTCACAACTCAGCCTCACAACTCAGCCTCACAACTCAGCCTCACAACTCAGCCTCACAACTCAGCCTCACAACTCAGCCTCACAACTCAGCCTCACAACTCAGCCACACAACTCAGCCTCACAACTCAGCCTCACAACTCAGCCTCACAACTCAGCCTCACAACTCAGCCTCACAACTCAGCCTCACAACTCAGCCACACAACTCAGCCTCACAACTCAGCCACACAACTCAGCCTCACAACTCAGCCGGCACAGCACCGGCAGCCTCACAACTCAGCCTCACAACCCAGCCTCACAACTCAGCCAACACAGCACCGGCAGCCACACAACTCAGCCTCACAACTCAGCCGGCACAGCACCGGCAGCCTCACAACTCAGCCTCACAACTCAGCCTCACAACTCGGCCGGCACAGCACCGGCAGCCTCACAACTCAGCCTCACAACTCAGCCGGCACAGCACCGGCAGCCTCACAACTCAGCCTCACAACTCAGCCACACAACTCATCCTCACAACTCAGTCTCACAACTCAGCCTCACAGCTCAGCCTCACAACTCAGCCTCACAACTCAGCCGGCACAGCACAGGCAGCCACATAACTCAGCCTCACAACTCAGCCTCACAACTCAGCCTCACAGCTCAGCCTCACAACTCAGCCTCAAAACTCAGCCTCACAGCTCAGCCTCACAACTCAGCCGGCACAGCACCGGCAGCCACACAACTCAGCCCCACAACTCAGTCTCACAACTCAGCCTCACAACTCAGCCTCACAGCTCAGCCTCACAACTCAGCCTCACAACTCAGCCTCACAACTCAGCCTCACAACTCAGCCTCACAACTCATCCTCACAGCTCAGCCTCACAACTCAGCCTCACAACTCAGCCTCACAACTCAGCCTCACAACTCAGCCTCACAACTCAGTCTCACAACTCAGCCTCACAACTCAGCTTGCACAGCACAGGCAGCCACATAACTCAGCCTCACAACTCAGCCTCACAACTCAGCCTCACAGCTCAGCCTCACAACTCAGCCTCACAACTCAGCCTCACAACTCAGCCTCACAACTCAGCCTCACAACTCATCCTCACAGCTCAGCCTCACAACTCAGCCTCACAACTCAGCCTCACAACTCAGCCTCACAACTCAGTCTCACAACTCAGCCTCACAACTCAGCCGGCACAGCACAGGCAGCCACATAACTCAGCCTCACAACTCAGCCTCACAACTCAGCCTCACAGCTCAGCCTCACAACTCAGCCTCAAAACTCAGCCTCACAACTCAGCCTCACAACTCAGTCTCACAACTCAGCCTCACAACTCAGCCTCACAGCTCAGCCTCACAACTCAGCCTCATAACTCAGCCTCACAACTCAGCCTCACAACTCATCCTCACAGCTCAGCCTCACAACTCAGCCTCACAACTCAGCCTCACAACTCAGCCGGCACAGTACGGACAGCACGTAGTTCGCTCTGCTCAGGCAAGCCATGGGTTTCAGGTCAAATACGCGTTCGCGTTTAGCTCACGGTGTTTTTCTTTGCTGCACATGAAATATAGTCCGAATATTTGCGAGGTGGTTCTAGAGAACGAGGCTCGATACTAAACAGAGCGTGTTTCATCGACACTGGTCCTACCACCAGGGACGGATACAGGAGGGAATTCCCCTCCCAACCTCACTGGGGGTTAGAAGGGTGCACGTGGGCGCCTCTGACTGAGGAAGGCGGCCCACGAGGAAGGGTCGAGTGCATCACCCTCCCCTGCTCAACGGATTTGTTTCCAGCCAAAGGCGTCTTATTGGGACGGAAAGGCTTCAGTGCACTCTCTGAAGCATACCGAATATATTATCATACTCCCAACCGCTCTGCGAGTGTTTTTTTCCGGCTGACAACCTCCGGGGAAATTGACCCCTCCAGGAACGAATATCCCTCCAAGAAAATCCCTGAATTCGCCCTTGGCCCCCAGCGCACCGCTCGTGCTGCCAAGTCCAGTCCAGAAGCGAAATTGGCGCGGCACGTCGCAGGGTGCCGCCAATATTCCGACCCTGTTGTCGCGTCGCACCGCTTATCGGATCATTTGCTGTCTGACACCCACCCGGCCGCTCAATTGACACGGAAACAGCAGAGGTCAGCGACGAGCAGGGTCAGTCTGCAACTGACCCAGTTGGGTCCGAGGACGAGACAATGGGGGTGGCCGTTTCAGATCATTGGCGACCAGAGGCGCAGCCAAGGGTGGGGGAGGAGCGAGGCCCAGGCCAGCTACAGATACATGAACTGAACAGGTCACTGTTGGTGACACGTGAGACTCGGCCTGGCATTGCCAAGCCTTGAACGGCCGTTCAAGTAGAATTCCCGAACAGGACGGTGCCATTAGGCTTCATTTCGCAAGGCTCTGCTTAGCATGGACCCTGGTCCATAAAACCAACCCAATTCCATTCCCACCAACTCGACAAATATTCAGCTTGCATTTATTTCAGATGCATTCTTGTCCTACATTCAGCACGAAGATTGTAACAGAAATGAACAGCGTAACATAGCTCAACAGTGCAACAGATGGCAGTGAGTGAACAGAGCAGCATGGGTCAACAGGGTAACAGGGATCAACAAGACAACAGAGATCAACATGACAACAGCGGTCAGCAATATAGCAAGGGTGAATAGGGTAAGAGGTCAGCATAGGTCTAGGAACTGGAACACATTTTCATCATCAATGTCACCCGTGCCATGGCAGCCATGTAAGTCAGCCGAGCCCACAACCAGCACCGTTCTCCCCCAGCCTCCCCCCCATCTATTGACGAGGGTACGCCTGGAGCCGCACTTACTGCCGACGTCCGGGGTGTAGATGACGTTCACCCCCCCCCCCCCACATCTATTGACGAGGGTACGCCCGAAGCCGCACTCACTGCCGACGTCCGGGGCGTAGATGACGTTCCGGCGAAGGGCGGCGCGCACGAACACGGCTGCGATGGCGGCGGCCAGCACCAGCGCCAGCACCAGCACCAGCGCCAGCAGCAGGCAGAGGCGGCGCGAGCAGGGGCAGGGGCCGGCCGGTGGCCGGGGGGAGGCGCCATCCCAGGCGGCTGCCACCTCGTACCGCTGCCTGGCCATCGCCGGCTGCCGACAGACACATCTCACTGTACCGCTGCCTGGCCATCGCCGGCTGCCGGCAGACACATCTCACTGTACCGCTGCCTGGCCATCGCCAGCTGCCGACAGACACATCTCACTGTACCGCTGCCTGGCCATCGCCGGCAGACACATCTCACTGTACCGCTGCCTCGCCATCGCCAGCTGCCGGCAGACACATCTCACTGTACCGCTGCCTCGCCATCGCCGGCAGCCGGCAGACACATCTCACTGTACCGCTGCCTGGTCGTCGCCGGCAGACACATCTCACTGTACCGCTGCCTGGCCATCGCCGGCAGACACATCTCACTGTACCGCTGCCTCGCCATCGCCGGCTGCCGGCAGACACATCTCACTGTACCGCTGCCTGGCCGTCGCCGGCAGACACATCTCACTGTACCGCTGCCTCGCCATCGCCGGCAGACACATCTCACTGTACCGCTGCCTGGCCATCGCCGGCAGACACATCTCACTGTACCGCTGCCTGGCCATCGCCGGCAGACACATCTCACTGTACCGCTGCCTGGCCATCGCCGGCTGCCGGCAGACACATCTCACTGTACCGCTGCCTGGCCATCGCCGGCAGACACATCTCACTGTACCGCTGCCTGGCCATCGCCGGCTGCCGGCAGACACATCTCACTGTACCGCTGCCTGGCCATCGCCGGCAGACACATCTCACTGTACCGCTGCCTGGCCATCGCCGGCTGCCGGCAGACACATCTCACTGTACCGCTGCCTGGCCATCGCCGGCTGCCGGCAGACACATCTCACTGTACCGCTGCCTGGCCATCGCCGGCTGCCGGCAGACACATCTCACTGTACCGCTGCCTGGCCATCGCCGGCAGACACATCTCACTGTACCGCTGCCTGGCCATCGCCGACAGACACATCTCACTGTACCGCTGCCTGGCCATCGCCGGCTGCCGGCAGACACATCTCACTGTACCGCTGCCTGGCCATCGCCGGCAGACACATCTCACTGTACCGCTGCCTGGCCATCGCCGGCAGACACATCTCACTGTACCGCTGCCTGGCCATCGCCGGCAGACACATCTCACTGTACCGCTGCCTGGCCATCGCCGGCAGACACATCTCACTGTACCGCTGCCTCGCCATCGCCGGCTGCCGACAGACACATCTCACTGTACCGCTGCCTGGCCATCGCCGGCTGCCGGCAGACACATCTCACTGTACCGCTGCCTGGCCATCGCCGGCAGACACATCTCACTGTACCGCTGCCTGGCCATCGCCGGCAGACACATCTCACTGTACCGCTGCCTGGCCATCGCCGGCAGACACATCTCACTGTACCGCTGCCTGGCCATCGCCGGCAGACACATCTCACTGTACCGCTGCCTCGCCATCGCCGGCTGCCGACAGACACATCTCACTGTACCGCTGCCTCGCCATCGCCGACTGCCGGCAGACACATCTCACTGTACCGCTGCCTGGCCATCGCCGGCTGCCGGCAGACACATCTCACTGTACCGCTGCCTCGCCATCGCCGGCTGCCGGCAGACACATCTCACTGTACCGCTGCCTGGCCATCGCCGGCTGCCGGCAGACACATCTCACTGTACCGCTGCCTGGCCATCGCCGGCAGACACATCTCACTGTACCGCTGCCTGGCCATCGCCGGCAGACACATCTCACTGTACCGCTGCCTGGCCATCGCCGGCTGCCGGCAGACACATCTCACTGTACCGCTGCCTGGCCATCGCCGGCAGCCGGCAGACACATCTCACTGTACCGCTGCCTGGCCATCGCCGGCAGACACATCTCACTGTACCGCTGCCTGGCCATCGCCGGCTGCCGGCAGACACATCTCACTGTACCGCTGCCTGGCCATCGCCGGCTGCCGGCAGACACATCTCACTGTACCGCTGCCTGGCCATCGCCGGCAGACACATCTCACTGTACCGCTGCCTGGCCATCGCCGGCTGCCGGCAGACACATCTCACTGTACCGCTGCCTGGCCATCGCCGGCAGACACATCTCACTGTACCGCTGCCTCGCCATCGCCGGCTGCCGGCAGACACATCTCACTGTACCGCTGCCTGGCCGTCGCCGGCAGACACATCTCACTGTACCGCTGCCTCGCCATCGCCGGCAGACACATCTCACTGTACCGCTGCCTGGCCATCGTCGGCAGACACATCTCACTGTACCGCTGCCTGGCCATCGTCGGCAGACACATCTCACTGTACCGCTGCCTGGCCGTCGCCGGCAGACACATCTCACTGTACCGCTGCTTCGCCATCGCCGGCAGACACATCTCACTGTACCGCTGCCTGGCCATCGCCGGCTGCCGGCAGACACATCTCACTGTACCGCTGCCTGGCCATCGCCGGCAGACACATCTCACTGTACCGCTGCCTCGCCATCGCCGGCAGACACATCTCACTGTACCGCTGCCTGGCCATCGCCGACTGCCGGCAGACACATCTCACTGGTGGTGTGCCCTGGTGTGGAGCATTCTATTGAACTAACGCGCTCTGGCTTGTCTCACAATGCACCAATTGTGGATCCTTCAATAAGAAACGCAATTTGTTCTGTCTCACGATGCACTACTTGTTGATCCTTCAATAAAAACGTATTTTTTTCTGTCTTACGGAGCACCCTTTGTTAGGTCCTTCAATGAAAACATTGGTCCGATCACCACCAGCCAACGAGCTATCGGATCCTCGGAGGAGGAGTACTTGTGTCTGTCGCCAGGGTGTAGGACATTCGTCACAACTGGCGTAACACATGGAGTCGAGCTGTCCTGCCAGTCTAAACACGCTTAGCTTCACAAACCACTTAGCACATAGCAGTCTAAACACGCTTAGCTTCACAAACCACTTAGCACATGACGCTTAATGTGGCGAGGGGGCTCACCTGCCGTATCTACATGCAATAAGGACTAATACAATGGATCCAGATCCGTCACCTTCTGGTGAACATCGATATTCTGGATAGCATCCATCTGGGTGGAGATTCATAGCGTTCATCCAATTGCTAAATCGTATGATAGATGACACACAGATAGAGGATACGGTTCGATAGACGCCGTGAACAGCAATCAAGAGCTTATCACGCGCCCTAGAGGGGAGGGGAGGTGGGCGAAATCTGTCGACCCTCAGGTTTTTCGTACATAACTCCAGCCATTACCGGTCGATATACACCATTTGTGGAGTACTGACTCAGAGATGACCGGCACGATGCTTAAAGTATGACAAACGGAAATCGGACGAATATTTTTTGAGTTAGGGGCCCTTAAAGTAAAAACAAATCCTGGCGCCAAACCGCACAAATCGGCGCTGGTGCTCTTCTCGGATATTGGCAAAAGGGAAGTATTCTTGGCAACACTAACGACTTCTTCCAAGTATATTATTATGCTATATAGTGTCAAAGTCATGTTAGATCATCGAGGTCAAATCAGGTCAAGTTCATGACAGGTTAATGGAACCAAACTTGGTCAACTGGAATGCTGCAATAAATGCAAATGACTGTCATGCGATTGATATCACTTTGCATGTTACTCACAGCACATCCTGAAAACTGCTATCTGTCATGTGTACCTAGGCGTCTCAATATTGTATTCATGTACTTCACTTCTTTCTTTGCGAAGCCGATTGCCCCAAGCCGCTCAACAGAGCAGTCGAGCGTGCGGCACGGTTAAGGTAATTGAAACAGGTAACGGCCGGATAAAGTGCTGCTATGTAGGTGACCTGAGGTCAAATACCGGGTCTAGCATCTGCATGGCATCATTAGTAATGTCCAAAACATCATTGATGCCCATTTTGGAGCATTTAAACACAATCACAGCGATCCATAACAATGATAAGCCAAGTCACGCAAAACAAGTAAAATTTGACATATATAACCTCATTTGACGGTGCAAAACATTGACCTAAGGTCATGCAATTTGCGCACAATAGAGTTCACTACTGTACCCATCCACCCTCCGAATTTCGGTGCTCCAGCTTGAATAGTAGCCGAGATCTTAGGGGAGCGAATCCACCCCCTCCAGTGCGCGTAATTTTCAAATGCCCTCCAGGGCGCGTGTTAAACGGCTTCGGACACAACTCCGTTACCCGCATGATCTTCTTTTATCTCGTGAAGTCGTCGTTTCCCACCAGCTGTTGTTGCAGTTCCCGCCAATTCCTGCTCTGGTTCCCACCGACTCTTGCTGTGGTTCCCACCAACTTCCGATGTGGTTCCCGCCAAGTTTTGGTGTGGTTCCCGCCAAGTTTTGGTGTGGTTCCCGCCAACTCCCGATGTGGCTTTCGAAAGGCTCCGGTTATGCTTTTGATTCCCATATGAGCTACCACTGAACCCAGCTTCCCTTATTATGGCACCGCACTGCAGCCGCTCGGTACTTTCCGTGCGGCGTACAGTCTTCTCCAGAAGTCAGCTGCCGCACCGGCTGGTATGGAAAGGCCAGACCCACTGGCCAGACCCACTGGCCAGACCCACTGGCCAGACCCACTGGCCAGACCCACTGGCCAGACCCACTGGCCAGACCCACTGGCCAGACCCACTGGCCAGATCCACTGACCAGACCCACTGGCCAGACCCACTGGCCAGACCCACTGGCCAGACCCACTGACCAGACCCACTGGCCAGACACACTGGCCAGACCCACTGGCCAGACCCACCGGCCAGACCCACTGGCCAGACCCACTGACCAGACCCACTGGCCAGACCCACTGGACAGACCCACTGGCCAGACCCACTGGCCAGACACACTGGCCAGACCCACTGGCCAGACCCACTGGCCAGACTCACTGGCCAGACCCACTGGCCAGACCCACTGGCCAGACCCACTGGCCAGACCCACTGGCCAGACCCACTGACCAGACCCACTGACCAGACCCACTGACCAGACCCACTGACCAGACACACTGGCCAGACCCACTGGACAGACCCACTGGCCAGACCCACTGGCCAGACCGACTGGCCAGACCCACTGACCAGACCCACTGGACAGACCCACTGGCCAGACCCACTGGCCAGACCCGCTGGCCAGACCCACTGGCCGCCAGTTCGGAATGTCGGCTTCCGCGTGGCGGACGTACCTGGTCGTTGATCCGCCTCCGACTGTCCGCCACGTGCCGTCAAGGTGTTGATGTCCGCCACGCGCCGTCAAGGTGTTGATGTCCGCCACGCGCCGTCAAGGTGTTGATGTCCGCCACGCGCCGTCAAGGTGTTGATGTCCGCCACGTGCCGTCAAGGTCCCACGCGCCGTGGTGTTGATGTCCGCCACGCGCCGTCAAGGTGTTGATGTCCGCCACGCGCCGTCAAGGTGTTGATGTCCGCCACGCGCCGTCAAGGTGTTGATGTTCGCCACGCGCCGTCAAGGTGTTGATGTTCGCCACGCGCCGTCAAGGTGTTGATGTTCGCCACGCGCCGTCAAGGTGTTGATGTTCGCCACGCGCCGTCAAGGTGTTGATGTCCGCCACGTGCCGTCAAGGTGTTGATGTCCGCCACGCGCCGTCAAGGTGTTGGTGTCCGCCACGTGCCGTCAAGGTGTTGATGTCCGCCACGTGCCGTCAAGGTGTTGATGTTCGCCACGTGCCGTCAAGGTGTTGATGTCCGCCACGTGCCGTCAAGGTGTTGATGTCCGCCACGTGCCGTCAAGGTGTTGATGTCCGCCACGCGCCGTCAAGGTGTTGATGTCCGCCACGCGCCGTCAAGGTGTTGATGTCCGCCACGCGCCGTCAAGGTGTTGATGTCCGCCACGCGCCGTCAAGGTGTTGATGTCCGCATGACCGTGGACCGCGCGCGTACCCGGTGTCCGGTGTCTGGCCCACTCGGGCACGGCAACAGCGACACTTTGACTCCGGAGCTGCACCCTCACTGTGCTCCCCGGGCTGCAGGAGCTGCACCCTCACTGTGCTCCCTGGGCTGCAGGAGCTGCACCCTCACTGTGCTCCCTGGGCTGCTGGAGCTGCACCCTCACTGTGCTCCCTGGGCTGCTGGAGCTGCACCCTCACTGTGCTCCCTGGGCTGCTGGAGCTGCACCCTCACTGTGCTCCCTGGGCTGCTGGAGCTGCACCCTCACTGTGGTCCCTGGGCTGCTGGAGCTGCACCCTCACTGTGCTCCCTGGGCTGCTGGAGCTGCACCCTCACTGTGCTCCCTGGGCTGCTGGAGCTGCACCCTCACTGTGGTCCCTGGGCTGCTGGAGCTGCACCCTCACTGTGCTCCCTGGGCTGCTGGAGCTGCACCCTCACTGTGCTCCCTGAGCTGCTGGAGCTGCACCCTCACTGTGCTCCCTGAGCTGCTGGAGCTGCACCCTCACTGTGCTCCATGGGCTGCTGGAGCTGCACCCTCACTGTGCTCCCTGGGCTGCTGGAGCTGCACCCTCACTGTGGTCCCTGGGCTGCTGGAGCTGCACCCTCACTGTGCTCCCTGGGCTACTGGAGCTGCACCCTCACTGTGGTCCCTGGGCTGCTGGAGCTGCACCCTCACTGTGCTCCCTGGGCTGCTGGAGCTGCACCCTCACTGTGCTCCCTGGGCTGCTGGAGCTGCACCCTCACTGTGCTCCCTGGGCTGCTGGAGCTGCACCCTCACTGTGCTCCCTGGGCTGCTGGAGCTGCACCCTCACTGTGCTCCCTGGGCTGCTGGAGCTGCACCCTCACTGTGCTCCCTGAGCTGCTGGAGCTGCACCCTCACTGTGCTCCCTGGGCTGCTGGAGCTGCACCCTCACTGTGCTCCCTGAGCTGCTGGAGCTGCACCCTCACTGTGCTCCCTGGGCTGCTGGAGCTGCACCCTCACTGTGCTCCCTGGGCTGCTGGAGCTGCACCCTCACTGTGCTCCCTGGGCTGCTGGAGCTGCACCCTCACTGTGCTCCCTGGGCTGCTGGAGCTGCACCCTCACTGTGCTCCCTGGGCTGCTGGAGCTGCACCCTCACTGTGCTCGGACCAGGCCCGTTCGCACCTGTTGACCAACGCCAGCGACCGGCGCGCCTGCCGCCCCCACTGGAGCCGTCGCCGTCCAACTGGTACTCTGCCAGCCCTGCACCCCCCCTGCACCCCCTCCCCCCGCCCGTCCGCCCACAGCCGTCAGCCGCCACGGCCGGTCACAATGCAGCTGATTCATGCAGCTGACGGCGCGGGCGCGCGACACTGCAGTCAGCTGACGGCGCGGGCGCGCGACACTGCAGTCCGTGAGAAGCCCGGCCGTCTGCAGCCAGCTGCCGGGACAGCGCTCCACACCGCCTGCCAATCACCACCATTCCGCGAAGGTCACCCCCCCCACCCACCCACGCCTCCCTCAGATAAGTGTAGGGGCGATACGTTGTGTGCTTTCACACCCCAGATTGAATATTCTGCCAGCATTGGAGTAGTATCAGTGATGTCGATATCGTTCCAGAATACCATCGACCCATGTCGATCTGGTACCAGTGTGCCACCGATCGAAGTCGAGACGGTACCAGTGTGTGGCTGTCCGATGGCGATATGACACCAGTGCACACTGTGATAACTCAAAGGAAAAACTGGCCATAAATCACAGCGGCCAAAGTGTGTTATTTACCAAGGAAATTTTGGTCTTAGTGGAAAGACCTTTAAAATTGGATCAAATGGGGAATTGCGTGAAACGAAATGTACGACCCTCAATATACCAGGAGGTGCTGAGTTTGCATCAAAAGTAGCGTTAGGGATTATGCTATGATATGCTATGATATGCTATGATATGATATGCTATATTATGCTATGATATGCTATGATATAGCATAATCCCTAACGCTACTTTTGATCTAAACTCAGCACCTCCTGGTATATTGAGGGTCGTACATTTCGTCTCATGAAATGTCTAAAAACCAGGAGCATTTAAGAGCCATTCTTCGTTGTATTAATCAAATGGGGAAGATATATTGTCTTAAATGTTGTCTAGCCCATGAGTGTTAGAGGCTATACCTGCAACAGGGAAGGGAGCATTCCGCTCCACTCATTTTGCTTCCGCGAAATATATCGGGAGCCAATTGAGATAGATAGCTCAAATACCTTGTACCTTGTTTTAAAGGATCCACGTCCGGTCATCCATGATGACATCATGATGACGTCATAATCGAAGTCCGTTGGCGCTCATGTATTGGATAATTATTAGTGAGCGTTTGCTATGCGAGTATTCTGCAGTGCAAATATGACCTTATAATTGTTGCGCAGCATAGATCCAAGATCTTGTTCTAAGTGTCTGAAATTACGCCAAAATACATTACTAAGGTATGCACTCAGGTTGGCTCACTTCAGAGCTTCTGAGAACCCCGAAAATCTTGCTGGGCCGATTCGGTGATGACCACACTTGTTGCAACACGAAAGCTGCGTCCTTCATGCCCTCAGCACGAACACTTTGCCCAGCCACCTTCACGAGCTGCAGAGAACCGTGCTGTTGAGTAACTCTTGAGGATGCCCGACGCTCAGAGTGGGCACTGATATGATGGTGGATTATAGCTGGTCGCCCTCGCGCTCCCCCCGCGGCCTCGTCATCAAGGCGGGTGGGTCTTGGCTTCATCACTCACGACGTGGCCATCCCGCTTCAGGGACACGGAGAATACCTCGTCTCCCGAAAAATTAGTCGCAAACTGACTTCTGAATTTGTTCTGGGCTCGCATGCACTAAACCCACCTTTCTTTTAACCCGCGCCGTCACTCCGGTCAGATCGTCACACCCCGTTTCTGGGGAGGGGGGGCAGATAGCAACCCACCTCTAAAATGCAAACTAAGCGTCGCATGAAAACGAAAGAGGTGTCATCGGAAAGCCCTCGACGAGTAAGGTCCGGATCTACCACCCAAAATAATTCCCCAAAAAAGTGACGGTACTAGGAGTGCTAGATTGTCACTTTTCGCGACTTAAACTACATTTTTGGTGCTAAGGACTTCCCTTTCGAGATATTTGAAGAAAAATAATTATTTGGAATCAGAAAATGACAGCGAAATCGACCAGGGCCATACAATTTGTTCACCCCCCAATTTTTTTTAATTTAAATTGGAACATGCTTAGTTTTCACGTTTTCCTTAGTTTTCTCTTTCTAATGTCCAGAGCAGACGGAGAAACGCTGTTGGAAGTCAATTTGCCCTAATAAAAAATGCTTACTTTAGCCAGAATCTTCGATTTGAACTGCAATAGGCAAATATGCCAAATGTATATGTAGTCAAAAACCGAAAAATGAGAAAAAATTATCACGTACGTTTTGTTGTACCCTTAAAGATAAGCACATGCTAAAACTTTCATTGAAATATTTGCATCCATTAAAGCGTGACGACTGGTTGAACTTTTTTGGAGGTGACTTCACTTCACCTTGACTAACTCGTTGGCCCCAGATGACCTGACTTCAAAATTTTTTTAACTGGTTGAAGACCCCTCCCAGACGGGACGGGTTAAGTTCTTGGCAGTAAGTCGGTCGCCTTTCTGAAGTCCACAATCGACGACTCACTTCGGAGGCATCTCTGAGGGATTTTCTCCATGATCAACTGCAAACTATAATTTACCACATGAGCATAATAGTTTCCACGCCCAGACACTTTTGCACTGGTTAACAAGTCCACAAATTCTTCTTCTGACGCGCACCTCCATGTTCTGGCCTGGGCTTACAGGCAAAGACAGCTTTCCTGCCGCGGGAGACGCTGGGTGTGACCTATCTCGGACTCATTCGCCAGTAAGTTAGGGAGTTGTTTGGCATGGCGACCACTGGATCAGGTTACCCAGTCAGAATACCCCGCCAGCCGACGCGTCGCGGCGTCCGGCTCGGGCTTCCCCGTGCCGCCCGGGCTGGCCACCGCACCGCACCGCGGCCTGTCGGGATACAACCGATCAATATCGGTGTCAGAGCAGCTAGGTGCGGCTGAAACTTGCGGCGCATATAGTCAAAGGATCGCTGCTTTCATTGGGATTGGTCTCTGGTTGTGCGCTGTTGTGCATTTTTTAAAACCTTATTTGAACTTCGAGGTACTAAAAAGTTGAAGGACTATGCAATTCCTGATTGTTTGATAACAAATAGCATATTGTTAATTCGTATATGCCTCTTTGAATTCCTTAACCCAATGAGAATATTCTCAGCTATCATTTCATATCTCACTTGTCCAGGTTTTCAGAATGGAGCTCACCTTTATCAATCGTCAAACTGCGAGAACATTTGTGCGCGTGTGCGTAGTTTTTTTCCACACGTAGTGTTGTCCATGTTCACTGACTTATTACTATATCAAATCGTGTGAAATATTCATAAAAACTGTGACTTGGTATGCTTCAATCATTTGCTGTTACAATGGCCCCAGAAACGTGGCATCAAAAAATAGTCGAGAAATGCATTTATGGGCAGTTTTTCTCTTCAGATATCACACTGTGTAATGGCGCCCTACGCCAATCACTTGCTTGCTTTTATAGTATTCCAAGCCTTAATGCGTTCACTCAGAATTAGACCAGATCTTCCAGCTTTTGAGCTAGGCAACTTTCGCCACAATACGTGCCTGAGGTACGTGCATTTGTGTTCAAACAAAATCGTCACGGTCCTACCAAGTCGGTGCCAGTTCAACCGCCGCCGAGCATGGATCAGCCGGCCATCCGTCGGTCATCTAAAGACAGCGCAAATGGCATTTATGGTCCGGCACGCCTAAAACATCGCTCCCCGTCGGACATGTGGTTGTGTCGCCACGTAAAGTGATCTGCGACCCCGAGGCGGGCGACTGCGTGGCCAGGGTCAGCCGGCCATTGTCACTCTGAGTGTCCCCGGGATATGCGACATGGGGGGAAACGGCGAACGCTGCCGGTGTCTACTGCCACAGCGAAGGTGCATTGGAGTTGGGCACAGTGGAGTGAGTCTAGGTTCGCTTGCGTGGACCCGAAGTCGTGTGCGAAGCTTTGACATATGATATATGGACTTATATTGTATGAAGGAACGACCAGAATGAATACCGTTATATCCCTGCGGTCTAACAAGCAGAAAGGGTAAGCTGCAATAGGCTACCCACATAGTACGTCTATGTCCGAGCTCGAAGATCTAGGGTCTAAGGTCCAAGGTCGGATGTGCTAACATTACCTCTCATTAATCTAGGGTTCGATTCACTTTATCTGCATACAGCCAAATAGTACATTTGCCCTAAACCTAGGGAAGCATGCAGGTAATGAGAAACCGTGAGCCGAGCTCACGCAGCTTCCACGCACTGTGACGTCATCAGCCGGTGCACGGCATTGTGTCCATGTCACGTGACTGCGGACCTGACCACGACCACACACTGTGACGTCATCAGCCGGTGCACGGCATTGTGTCCATGTCACGTGACAGCGGACCTGCCCACGACCACACACTGTGACGTCATCAGCCGCTGCACGGCATTGTGTCCATGTCACGTGACAGCGGACCTGCCCACGACCACACACTGTGACGTCATCAGCCGCTGCACGGCATTGTTTCCATGTCACGTGACAGCGGACCTGCCCACGACCGGAGCCACTGACGCGACTGTGAGGTCAGCTGAGGACGAGGTCGAACTCTAACGAGGTCGAAGTGCACAGTCAGCTGACAGTGCCCTGCGCCCCAGCCGGCTGATCATGCCTGGCGAGCTGCCGTCAGCTGATCATGCCTGGGGAGCTGCTGTCAGGTGATCACGCCTGGGGAGCTGCCGTCAGGTGATCACGCCTGGGGAGCTGCTGTCAGGTGATCACGCCTGGGGAGCTGCTGTCAGCTGATCATGCCTGGGGAGCTGCTGTCAGGTGATCATGTCTGGGGAGCTGCTGTCAGGTGATCACGCCTGGGGAGCTGCTGTCAGGTGATCATGCCTGGGGAGCTGTTGTCAGCTGATCATGTCTGGGGAGGCTGCCGTCAGCTGATCATGCCTGGGGAGCTGCTGTCGGCTGATCATGCCTGTGGAGCTTCCGTCAGCTGAGCATGCCTGGGGAGTTGCCGCCAGCTGAGCATGCCTGGGGAGTTGCCGTCAGCTGATCATGCCTGGGGAGCTGCTGTCAGCTGATCATGCCTGGCGAGCTGCCGTCAGCTGATCATGCCTGGGGAGCTGCTGTCAGGTGATCACGCCTGGGGAGCTGCTGTCAGGTGATCATGCCTGGGGAGCTGCTGTCGGCTGATCATGCCTGTGGAGCTTCCGTCAGCTGAGCATGCCTGGGGAGGCTGCCGTCAGCTGATCATGCCTGGAGAGTTGCCGTCAGCTGAGCATGCCTGGGGAGTTGCCGCCAGCTGAGCATGCCTGGGGAGCTGCCGTCAGCTGAGCATGCCTGGAGAGTTGCCGTCAGCTGATCATTCCTGGGGAGCTGCCGCCAGCTGAGCATGCCTGGGGAGCTACTGTCAGCTGATCATGCCTGGAAAGTTGCTGTCAGCTGATCACGCCTGAGGAGCTGTTGTCAGCTGATCACGCCTGGGGAGCTGTTGTCAGCTGATCATGCCTGGGGAGCTGCCGCCAGCTGAACATGCCTGGAGAGCTACTGTTAGCTTTTCACGCCTGAGGAGCTGTTGTCAGCTGATCATGCCTGGGGAGCTGTTGTCAGCTGATCACGCCTGGGGAGCTTCCGTCAGCTGAGCATGCCTGGGGAGCTGCCGTCAGCTGATCATGCCTGAGGAGCTGCGGTCAGGTGATCACGCCTGGGGAGCTGCTGTCAGCTGATCATGCCTGGGGAGCTGATGTCAGCTGATCATGCCTGGGGAGCTCTCGGCCGCTGCTGCAATTGTAGTTGCCAGCAGCGACGTCCATGGGCGTATTTAGCTGGGGACGGGTAACTAGTCCACCCCACTACACTATTTAGCTGGGGACGGGTAACTAGTCCACCCCACTACACTATTTAGCTGGGGACGGGTAACTAGTCCACCCCACTACACTATTTAGCTGGGGACGGGTAACTAGTCCACCCCACTACACTATTTAGCTGGGGACGGGTAACTAGTCCACCCCACTACACTATTTAGCTGGGGACGGGTAACTAGTCCACCCCACTACACTATTTAGCTGGGGACGGGTAACTAGTCCACCCCACTACACTATTTAGCTAGGGACGGGTAACTAGTCCACCCCACTACACTATTTAGCTGGGGACGGGTAACTAGTCCACCCCACTACACTATTTAGCTGGGGGACGGGTAACTAGTCCACCCCACTACACTATTTAGCTGGGGACGGGTAACTAGTCCACCCCACTACACTATTTAGCTGGGGACGGGTAACTAGTCCACCCCACTACACTATTTAGCTGGGGACGGGTAACTAGTCCACTCCACTACACTATTTAGCTGGGGACGGGTAACCAGTCCACCCCACTACACTATTTAGCTGGGGACGGGTAACTAGTCCACCCCACTACACTATTTAGCTGGGGACGGGTAACTAGTCCGCCCCACTACACTATTTAGCTGGGGACGGGTAACTAGTCCACCCCACTACAGTATTTAGCTGGGGACGGGTAACTAGTCCACCCCACTACACTATTTAGCTGGGGACGGGCAACTAGTCCACCCCACTACACTATTTAGCTGGGGACGGGTAACTAGTCCACCCCACTACACTATTTAGCTGGGGACGGGTAACTAGTCCGCCCCACTACACTATTTAGCTGGGGACGGGTAACTAGTCCACCCCACTACAGTATTTAGCTGGGGACGGGTAACCAGTCCACCCCACTACACTATTTAGCTGGGGACGGGTAACTAGTCCACCCCACTACACTATTTAGCTGGGGACGGGTAACTAGTCCGCCCCACTACACTATTTAGCTGGGGACGGGTAACTAGTCCACCCCACTACAGTATTTAGCTGGGGACGGGTAACTAGTCCACCCCACTACACTATTTAGCTGGGGACGGGTAACTAGTCCACCCCACTACAGTATTTAGCTGGGGACGGGTAACTAGTCCACCCCACTACACCATTTAGCTGGGGACGGGTAACTAGTCCACCCCACTACACTATTTAGCTGGGGACGGGTAACTAGTCCACCCCACTACACTATTTAGCTGGGGACGGGTAACTAGTCCACCCCACTACACTATTTAGCTGGGGACGGGTAACTAGTCCACCCCACTACACTATTTAGCTGGGGACGGGTAACTAGTCCGCCCCACTACAGTATTTAGCTGGGGACGGGTAACTAGTCCACCCCACTACACCATTTAGCTGGGGACGGGTAACTAGTCCACCCCACTACACTATTTAGCTGGGGACGGTTAACTAGTCCACCCCACTACAGTATTTAGCTGGGGACGGGTAACTAGTCCACCCCACTACACAATTTAGCTGGGGACGGGTAACTAGTCCACCCCACTACACTATTTAGCTGGGGACGGGTAACTAGTCCACCCCACTACACTATTTAGCTGGGGACGGGTAACTAGTCCACCCCACTACAGTATTTAGCTGGGTACGGGTAACTAGTCCACCCCACTACACTATTTAGCTGGGGACGGGTAACTAGTCCACCCCACTACACTATTTAGCTGGGGACGGGTAACTAGTCCGCCCCACTACACTATTTAGCTGGGGACGGGTAACTAGTCCACCCCACTACAGTATTTAGCTGGGGACGGGTAACTAGTCCACCCCACTACACTATTTAGCTGGGGACGGGTAACTAGTCCACCCCACTACAGTATTTAGCTGGGGACGGGTAACTAGTCCACCCCACTACACCATTTAGCTGGGGACGGGTAACTAGTCCACCCCACTACACTATTTAGCTGGGGACGGGTAAATAGTCCACCCCACTACACTATTTAGCTGGGGACGGGTAACTAGTCCACCCCACTACACTATTTAGCTGGGGACGGGTAACTAGTCCACCCCACTACACTATTTAGCTGGGGACGGGTAACTAGTCCGCCCCACTACACTATTTAGCTGGGGACGGGTAACTAGTCCACCCCACTACAGTATTTAGCTGGGGACGGGTAACTAGTCCCCCCCCACTACACTATTTAGCTGGGGACGGGTAACTAGTCCACCCCACTACACTATTTAGCTGGGGACGGGTAACTAGTCCGCCCCACTACACTATTTAGCTGGGGACGGGTAACTAGTCCGCCCCACTACACTATTTAGCTGGGGACGGGTAACTAGTCCACCCCACTACAGTATTTAGCTGGGGACGGGTAACTAGTCCACCCCACTACACTATTTAGCTGGGGACGGGTAACTAGTCCACCCCACTACACTATTTAGCTGGGGACGGGTAACTAGTCCACCCCACTACACTATTTAGCTGGGGACGGGTAACTAGTCCACCCCACTACACTATTTAGCTGGGGACGGGTAACTAGTCCGCCCCACTACACTATTTAGCTGGGGACGGGTAACTAGTCCACCCCACTACAGTATTTAGCTGGGGACGGGTAACTAGTCCACCCCACTACACTATTTAGCTGGGGACGGGTAACTAGTCCACCCCACTACAGTATTTAGCTGGGGACGGGTAACTAGTCCACCCCACTACACCATTTAGCTGGGGACGGGTAACTAGTCCACCCCACTACACTATTTAGCTGGGGACGGGTAACTAGTCCACCCCACTACACTATTTAGCTGGGGACGGGTAACTAGTCCACCCCACTACACTATTTAGCTGGGGACGGGTAACTAGTCCACCCCACTACACTATTTAGCTGGGGACGGGTAACTAGTCCGCCCCACTACACTATTTAGCTGGGGACGGGTAACTAGTCCACCCCACTACAGTATTTAGCTGGGGACGGGTAACTAGTCCACCCCACTATACCATTCGACGGTGATCCCCTCTGGCTAGAGTTCGAGTGCACTCCCTCCTAATCTCCTCCTCCTCTAATCAGTGGACGCCGCGCCGTCAACAGCGCAACATTACCACACATTGGAACTCCGCTGAAGAAGGGGCACGCTACCTGTGCAGGCAGCTGAACCGCTCACAGAATATATTTTGGCCACTGGTTCTGGAGCTCTTCCAGAGCTCTCGCCACCATCGACATTTGCCAGTTTTGAGCGGTTTTCCGGAAAATATTTGGCGGTTTGGGAATTGGAAGCAAATGAATAAGCCTCCACCTCCATCATGAACTGCTGTCAAACCCGTGTGTGTTGTGGTATTCATCGAGTACATGACCAATGTGCCTTTTATATCAGCTGTGTAGAGCTTTTAGATTGTTCATAGATCACAGATATATAGGTTAAGTTGAGAAGTTGGTCGGCTGATATAGTACCGGACGCCATGCTGGTATAGACCAGGCCAGCAACATAATCAGTGTTATTGTTTCCCACATTGTTTGCGATTGCTTAAGATTGCTTAAATCATAGCAAAAGTGGTCCTTTCAGATGACGTAAGCTAATGCCATCGATAGATAATATGGTTTCATTAACTTTGATTAACTTATATTTTATGAACTTACCACATCGTCCGTAACAATGGAACCGATAGTTGCGCGAAGTCTTCCTCTCTGGTCGAAAGCCCAGAGCATGCGACGAAAAATGAATAATCGGGGATGATACTAGAAGGTCTAGGCTTGGCGAAGGTGTATAGAGGTATATAGAGATTATAGAGGTCTCCTCGCTACCCGTGCGAAGTGATGAGTTACTTTGAGCTTCGCCGAAATGTTATCGGCTAGATACGGTATCACCTATAGAGTAGAAACGGTAACTGAGTAAACGGTAACGGAGTCCGGTCAGAAAGTCACATAAAAAGTTTGCCAGAAAGTCGGTCAGAACGGCAACATCGTCAGGCTTTTTTATTGGTATTTTGCCGCATTTATCTGATACATGACTGGTCTTGTGCAACCTGGTAGAAAATGCGTGTCGATAACGAGAGCATCAAGGAAAAGTTATTAATATGATAATGATGATCAGAATCATCACGAGTTTAAACTGCAACTAAACATTGCAATTCATGGTCTATGCCAAAAAAGCAACCAGAACTCAGATTCAAAGTTCTCAACTTATTGTTCGAGTTCTGCTCGGCCCCTGCCTTTCTATCAGCGCACCTCCATTTGTCAAGGGTTGAGCAGTCGCAACTTACATTTAGCGTGTGGCGAAATGTGCCCTTTTTGTTCTTGACATTGCAATGTCGAATAAAGCAATATAATGTCAAACCGGAACGAGATGCACATCGACGTCATTGATCTCACAAACTAAATACATCTGGATTTAAATGGCATGTTGAAGGGATGGGTGGTACTTTGCGAAATTGGTTGGGGGCCACATGAACATTTTGCTTGCCAAAGTTGTTTCAAAAACAGTGTGCATCTAGTGGACACCCATAGACCTAATGGAAAAGATTCAGCCTCATCGAGGAATCAATGATTGCCTGATTGGGGACCAGCGACCCCTGTGGCATATACAAAGTGATGTCCCTGATTGGGGACCAGTGACCCCTGTGGCATATACAAAGTGATACCCGTGATTGGGGACCAGTGGTCCCCGTGGTTTATACAAAGTGATATCCCCGATTGAAGAGCTATTTTTTTTAAGGTAGGGTAAGGTAAACTTAAGGTATGCAGCAGCCCGAAATTGAGAACACCGATTGGCCAGCCAGCCAAACTTCTGAGGGTTCTTGGCATTGCCCGTTGCGCTCACAATCACCAAGTTATTAGAGCTCCACAACTGGCCAAAGGCATCAACAAATTAAGCGGCGTAAACATTCAACATTGCGTTACATATGACATTCCCACTTCTGTTGCTATGGGATCACATTTCACGGTGCTTCATGATTCAAATATATCACGTTACAACTGCGTTAAAGGTCGCCTTCCACTGCTTTTGGATGATATTGAATTGGGATAGATCAGGAAAACGCTACATTATTGGTGCAAGCATTATTCACAAGGCGATTTCGCTCAATATCTTGATCTCGGCAGTGTAATACTGGATAGAACACCATGCAGAACGGTAGTATGGCACATAACACTGCGTATGACATTTGACATACATTTGACATTTTACAGGGCGTGTGTGCTCTTATAGCTACAATGATACGAGCTAGATATTCAATAAGATATACCCAACCTATGCAACTGTTGCCTTGTGGATCGTCTGACAGAAACGTATCTGATTTCTGTGTTTGCAAAAATGAAGGAAGGAAGTACTCGCGTCATGAACCGCTCAATTAAGGCCCGATAAGTCAGCTTTGGTAGGGCATGACCTGATACAAATTACCATGGTATATTGCAACTGCTATAAATATCTTACATGTCATGACTAGACTTGTGATATGTACCAACTAGCAGGGCCTCCTGGGTATGGGTCTGGACCCGACAAGCCTCAGGAGACTGGGTCGTTTGGAACTCCGGCTACTGCAAAACAAGAGAACACTAGCGCCATCTGTACGTAAAATTGCAACGTCTAACGCGAGCCCCTGCCGTTCTGGTGCTGCTACTTCGGCTGTGACGAACATCAAAGGCCACCGCATTGTCCACCTCACATTACCTCGGATCGCAGCGGGTTGATTCAAAAGCGTGTTTGAAAACTTATACAAAAAGCATATATTCTGGATGAAACAAGAAATTGAGAAACCTGATCTAGTATGTGTTTGGGTGCAAGTGTGTGGGGGGGGGGGGGCGTCCAGTAAACATGCCGATGTCTGTCCGCTGCCGGCATGAGTCAGCACGAGCTCGGCATCTCGTAAGCGACATGCCGACATCGGGACACTCTCGCCCCGACATGGACAAACTAACCTGCAATAGCAACGCATGTCGGGCTGAGTTCGGCGTATCAATGGCATCCAGCCGATGTCGATCTGTTGTTCGACATTTCACTTTCCAGTCGACAGCGAGCCGCAACGAGCCACCAGAAGCCCAAAATCTTGACATCAGCCCCACGTCGACTACATGTCGGCTGCATGTCGGCATGGGCGGACATTCCAATGCCGACAGCGGGCCGCTCTCGGCATGTTCACTGGGCGGCCCATCCTCCCACCGGCTGCGCCTGGTGGGAGGATGATCCGGTATGGTTTTGTATATATATTTTTAACACAAAACAATGCCATCAGCCTTTCTGCCTAATGCTCCCCATCAGGGGTCGCCTCCCCCAGAAGCTTTTTCGCGGATAGCGAAAAAAAGCTAGCGACAGCGATCCGAAATTTAAAACACCCTTCGCATCAATCCGGCATGTTGTGTGAAAATTTTGAGGTCAGGTTCTTCACGGCCACACAGTTAGTCAAAGTAAAGTGAGGTAACCTCGAAAAATCCACGAGGCGTCACGCTTTTACGGGAAAGGATATTTAAATTAAACCTTCAGCAATCTTTAGATATGCAACTAACCGCACCAGAGTAATTTTGATGTTTTGCACTTTTAATGATAATTATTTTGCAGTTTGCCTATTAGGGCTAGAATCGATGATTCTTGTTCATGTAAGCGCTTGTACGTGGCTAAGTTTCTTAGAGCAACGCTTCTCGATGCGCTCTACCCATTAAAAAGAGGAATACAAAGTAAATCGAATACTAAAACATTTTCCACTAAGCGATGTACAATTTTGGTGGGCGAATATTTTTGAACCAATGGTGGATTTCGCATTCCTTTTCTGACTCTAAATCAGTTTTGTGTTTAAATTCACCCCAAAAATGAGCTCCCCAGAGCCAAAAACATGACGTCAATCGTGACCTCAAAACTCACCTAGAGAGTTTTGAGCGTGGTTGTTGCTGTTGGACGTGAGGCGAGTTGGAGGCAGTTCGTGTGTTACAGTTGCCGGGCGTGGTTGTTGCTGTCGGACGTGAGGAGAGTTGGAGACAGTTCGTGTGGTACAGGTGCCGGGCGTGGTTGTTGCTGTCGGACGTGAGGCGAGTTGGAGGCAGTTCGTGTGTTGCAGTTGCCGGGCGTGGTTGTTGCTGTCGGACGTGAGGCGAGTTGGAGGCAGTTCGTGTGTTACAGTTGCCGGGCGTGGTTGTTGCTGTCAGACGTGAGGCGAGTTGGAGGCAGTTCGTGTGTTACAGTTGCCGGGCGTGGTTGTTGCTGTCGGACGTGAGGCGAGTTGGAGGCAGTTCGTGTGTTGCAGTTGCCGGGCGTGGTTGTTGCCGTCGGACGTGAGGCGAGTTGGAGGCAGTTCGTGTGTTACAGTTGCCGGGCGTGGTTGTTGCTGTCAGACGTGAGGCGAGTTGGAGGCAGTTCGTGAGTCTCCCACCCGCAGCCGGTGATCGCTTCGCCGGTTTTGGCGAGCTTGATTGCTGGTTGAAGCATTCAGTTTTTTTCTCTCTATTTATGGGTAACACACGTCACTCTCTTCTTTCGTTTTCTGGGTGATACCGGTCACTCTTTTCCTTCGTTTTTAGGGGTGACACCCGTCACTCTTTTTTTCGTTTCTGGGGGTGACACCCGTCACTCATTTCCTTCGTTTCTGGTAGTGACACCGGTCACCCCACGCGATTTCTTCCCGTAGTACTTCCTCTCCGTGTTTGTATTCTTGTTTGTTTAAGTTCCATTAGGTAGGGGCTTTCCCCGCGATGGGGAAAACGAAAGATGGTTACGGACACCAGCTCGCCACCGGAATCGGAATCGGAATCCCCTCCATTGAACACACCTGCTGACCATCGCTCGACCCCGGATTTGGCCCCTGATGCTCCCTCACTTAATCAAACCATCGATGACCCGCACCGGAATATCGCTTTGGATGATGCCATGGAAGCCCTCTGCTCCTCACCGACCCCTGCCCGTCCCAGGACCATGACCTCGCATCGCAATCCAGACCAGACCATCACTCTTCACGCCACTGATCCTTGCTCGAACCAGACCACACCCTCTCCACCTGATCCCATCGAATCCATCGAACCCTACCTCGACCGTGCTGGCTCGTACGTATTCGTTAAGCCTGTCGAGGAATCTGTCTCCTTTCGTCGTGTCAACGTTTTCTGGCCGACCAAACAACTCCTCGCCATCTGCTCCTTAACCAATCCCGACATTGAAGCCCCAGTCAACAGAACCCTTGTTATTAAGACCCAAACTCGAGTCCAGACCAAAGCCCTCCTCCGTACCACCACATATTGTGGGAAATCCGTCTCCGTCACTCTCCATTCGAATCGCAACACCTCCAAGGGCACCGTCTTCGCGCCGGAGCGCCGCTTTATGTCTGAGGAAGACATTCAGGCGGAGCTCAGGCCGGAGGGGGTGACCCACGTCCGCCGCATCACTTCCTTTAAAGACGGCCAGAAACGAGACGCGAGACTCCTTGTCCGTACCTTTAATTATACTACTCTTCCCAAAACCCTCATCGCCGGATACCTCGCTACCAAATCCGTGTTTTTATCCTCAATCCTCTCCGCTGTTTCAATTGCCAGCGCTTTGGGCATGGCAGTAAGACTTGTCGCCAAACAGCCCGCTGCCCAAAGTGTGGTGAACCACCTCATCCTGACTCCACCTGTTCCAACCCTGCCCAATGCCCCAACTATCACACATCCGACCACCTCTTCCAACCTCTTCCAACTTTCTTCCAACCTCTGCCCAGTCTGGCGACGGGAAATGGAGATTTGTGCCGTCAAGGCCACAACCGTTGTTGGTTGGTTATTGGTTTTACGACACATCGACCGTTGAGTCATGTAGCGTCGCCAATCTCTCACGCCGATTTGTCGCGGGCGAAGAGTAGCGACAGGTGAGACTCGAACCCACAACCTTTTGATTGCGAGACGAGCAATTTACCCCTAGGTTACTCGTACTCAAGGTCACAACCGGGGTGTCCTACCCCCAGGTCCGGCGATCTGTAGAGGCCACCTTCCCATCCGCCAAAACGTATGCACAGGCGACCAGCATTGCTCCCCCACCACTCACGTCAACACCACTTGTACTTCCGTGCAAACAGACATCATTTCCAGCTTAGCTCCACTAAAAAACTCATCACTGGCCACACCGACACAAAGCACTGGTGATCAAAGCCCACAAAGCCCACTCCAGCTCCGCAGTCCCAAGCAACTTCCTCGAGAAATGCCAGAGCCCGCAGCCATTCGGCTGCAGAGGAAACGCGTTCCACTTCGGTGGGTCGCCGACCGAGCCCGACGCGTCCAGCGCCGGCGGGCGGCCACATGACCCGACCGACTCAACCTAGCAGGCGTACATCCCCCGCGGCAGTGGCCGGCCGCCGTGACCTTGCCAAGGGTACCGGTCGGCCGGATGGTTCCGGTGGTTCCGCTGGCGCGGATCGCACCCAACCCACATGCTCGTTGGAGCTGCACTCCTGGCTCCGACAAGCACCGAAAGGTGCAGACAAACATTAAAACTTTTCTTTCCAATGTCCACACTTTTGCAATGGAATTGTCGCAGCTTGATCTCTAAACGGGCCGAAATGAAAGCTCTTTTAACATCTTAACTCCAATTCTCATCGTGCTTCAGGAAGCATGATTTTTGCCATTGCGTGAGACGAAACGTACGACCCCCAATATACCAGGAGGTGCTGAGTTTACATCAAAAGTAACGTTAGGAATTATGCTATATTACTCAACTTTTCGGCCAGGCGCCATCGTCAGGAGTGATCTAAAAATGGCAGGGTTAACAATTGAAAAAACGCGTGAAAAAAAACGTGCAAAAATACACGTGAATCACAGAAAAGCATCCTCATTGGTGCAGACACTTCAAGAAACTCCAAACCAGAAATCAATTAGGTCAAGATAGAATCCTCTGAGGAAGCCCGAGCCGATGGTCCATATACATATCGACACATACATGCACACACATATGTAGACATACATCCAATATAACGCGTAATACATAAAGTATAATTAATGTTTATGTAATTTTATGTGATATACCAAGACGTCGTTTGCGTGTATAGTTGCAGCCGTAGATTGCGTATGTGTAGAGATTCGAGGCCCTTCAGATCAGCGTTGTCCCTGGCTGTTGCTACAGTTTCTACTTTGAAGTTTGTGCTAGTGTCGCTGTGTTACATGTTATAATGTTTGTCGATAATGTGTTCGCCTAAAGGTGTGTATTCTCTCCGAAGTCTGGCATCTCCCAAGTGCTCATTGTACCTATCCCTGATGCTACGCTTGGTTTCTCCGACATAAAATATTCCAAGACAGCGGTTGCACGTTATTTTTTCAACTACGTTTTTCCGCGTGCATCTACCTTTAAGCCCGTCGCTACAGGTGTGGCACGTTCGTCTACCAGCAGGGCATGGCAACAATTCCATGGCTGAGCGGACCAGGTAAGATTCCAGCGTAGGTCCGCTAATCCAGGCTACCCTAACATGGTTTAGATGAGACGAACGGATGGCTGCATTTACCTGTCGACATAGTTGGTCATCCACAAAAGGAAGTCTCATGTAGACATAGTTAGGATTGCTACCCGCTCGATGCCGACGCTGCCTACTTATTCTACTCCTGTTATGAAGGTGAACAGCACGAGCGGCGGAGTGTACCCGATGTGCTGGGTATCCGTTTTCCAGGGAAAGAGTTGTCATCTTCGCAAGGCTCCGCTCGCACGAAATAGTATCGGAGGAGACTCGTGCTGCTCTCCTCATTTGGGATGTTAAAACGGCCTTTTTAGTGGCCATCGGGTGGGCCGAATCATAGTGCAAGACGATGGGGCTGCCATTGGTTTAAAGTACAGTTTGGTGGTGTAGCTACCATCAGACCGAACTACAAACAACGCATCAAGGAAAGGAATCGAAGTGCTATGAGCAATGTGTTCTAAGGTGAACTTGATGCTGGAGTGTCGCTGGTTAATTTCTGCAAAGAAGTCAAGCAGAGAGGCCAAGCCATGTGTCCAAACACCGAAAATATCGTCTATATACCTCATGTAGAGAGCTGGCTTCAAATCATACGAAGCTAAGAAGATCGACTCCAGGCGGTGCATAAAAGCAATCGCTAAAGGGGGTGCACATCGGTTACCCATAGCCACTCCCTTCGTTTGCTTGTACACGGAGTTACCGAAACGTATGAGGTTATTGCTGAAAATATGTGTTAGTAATTTCACACAGTCCTGTACCCCAATCCAGAAAAGACAGATATCATCCAGATTGTCCTCGATTAGGCGAATTGCAGCATCTATTCCTTCCTTTATCGGAATACTGCCATATAAATTTGTGACGTCAATGGTGAAAACAATACTGCCCTCCGGAAGTTTGGTAGGAAACGTTTCTTTCTGTAGGTACGACTCCGTGTTTGTCAGATGGGCGGGAACCAACGCTAGTATCTGGACAAGAATCTTGCTCAAGAACCAAGATAGCTTGTCTAGGGGGTCACCACATGCCGACACTATGGGGCGCAGTGGAACCCCTAATTTGTGTTTTTTTGTGAGCCCGTATAATTCCGCTGTGCGGCTGGATTGAGGAAGGAGAGATAAAACTGTGTCTTTATGTAACTTACCGGATAAATTTTCCTTGATACATGTTTCGATTTCGAGAAGTTTGGTAGGGTTTGGTTGGGAAGGAATGCTCTGATAATCGTCCGTTATTCTCCTGGCCTTTTCAATGCAATCCGTTTTGTTCAGCACGACGAATCTTTTGCATTTATCTGACGGCTTCACTATTACATTATCGTTGTTTTTCAATTCCCGCAGTACTTCTCTCTGTTTCGCATAATTGTCCGACCTTTTGTTCGATGCTTTGTTGTGATATTTATATGCTTGTAAAACTTTTGTTTTTAAATCTTTCAACTCAGATTCTAATTGAGTTGTGGCTCTCGGTGGTTGGTATGCAGGAGTGTCGGGAAACATTGGGCGAAGCTTTGAATGACCTGTGCTAGAGGTGCTTTGTGATAAGCCTGCCTGCGGTACCTGAGGTACAGTTTGCTGTTTTGTCTCCCTCACATTCCTGCACCACAAACCATAGATCGCCCTTTCTACGCCTGATTCTGCCTTTTCCAAGCAGCTACGATCTACCTTTTGAGGCAATGCAGAATTTGGGCCTTTGTCAAGCAATCCCAATATATCTGAGTCTAGAGGTAACTTACTTAGATTAGATGTGCGACTGGTACTGTATTGTTCAGTGCCATCGCCGTTGGTTTCCGTACCATGGGTGCCTGAAGTACTGCAACTACCCGAGCTCTCTCCACTAGAAGCCGCGTGGTGAATTAAATTGTTTGTATCTGGGAGTGGCGTAGGTGGTTGGTACGATGAATGTGTGCCTAGGCGAAGTTCGTCCTCTTGTAGTGCGCTGCGGGCGGCTGCTAACCTCACGCCACAGTTTCTGACTGCAGAAACAACGCTGGAGATCGTGAAACACAGACACCACCCGCGCATTGCCAAAGCCCACACAAAGTTCCGAACAGTCACAACGCTGGACACGAACGCACTAAACAACGAAGCGCACCAGACCCTGTCCGCACAGCAGCGAAAACCGACAACACTACGTTGTGAAGCACCAACATCACTACAAACACCTGTTTTCACTGGATCGCAGAGTCTGTCCTCTTCTGACTTTTGAGGAAAGAGATGACTTGTTTCTAGGGGTAGTGAAGTGGAGTCCCTAGAGCTCTGACTGGGCCGAGGCGTCGAACTGGAGACTTCTTCTTCCGTTGCTGCAACACTTGAGGAAACTGGAGATTCTATCTTCTGGGCATTTTCGGGCAAGGTAGAGCCTGTCACATAAACAGCGACTACACACAAACACAACTTTCACTTAGCTCTCCATTACAAGCCGTAGCATGTCCTTTGCGTTTTAATGGTAAGGACATAGTATGTATGTATGTTGTATGTTCGTGTATGTTCGTTATATGTTCCACCTTCTACAGATAACACACACATATTGACACAATTAGAAAGCCTCGTAACATATTTAAAAAAAACTATCCATTTTGCTTGGCGATTTTAACGCCCATAGTCCAGCGTCGGATAAAAAGCGTGCACAGCCAGACACTCGTGGACGCATTATTCGACACCTTTTAGACACACACACTTTGGTATTACTGAACACTGGAGAGCCAACTTTTTTCATCTCGGACACAACACAGAAACTGCCATAGATTTAACGATTTGTTCTCCGGCTCTAGACAACGGCTTTGATTCGACGGTGGACACCGACATTCACGATAGTGATCATTATCCAGTCAAATTAACACCAACATTTTCGACTGCGCCGATACCACACCCAGTTTTATCCCACGCTGGAAAATTTCGAAAGCAGATTGGAACAAATTTCAGGAACTCTCATATGTACAATACAACCCAGACATTTCCCCTGTGCAAAACATCAACTTAATCACAAATGCCCTTCTCGAAACAGCATCCGTAGCAATTCCAACAAAACCTTTCACAAAACGAACGCCAGTACTTTGGTGGAATCCTGGAATATCGCACGCCATCGCGGTTAGGAAAAGAGCATTTAGGAAATATCTAAGACACCCTGATCAACAAAATTTAGTAATCCGTAGCCATGAACAAGCAAGGTCATTTCGCCTCATTCGCAACGCCAGACGTCGTTCGTGGTCAGAATATTTATAACAACTCACTTTTCGAACACCGTTAAGCCAAATATGGCAACTAATCCGCCGACTGTCCGGACGCACCCCATTCAAATCACTCCCGGCCCTCAAAATTGAAAATACCAGCATTACAGACACAAAAGAAGTAATAAATACAATAGCGGACACCATGGCTCACAATAGCTCTAATAACAACTGCAGACTGGATCTTTTAAAACATGCACAACAAACATTTCACACTGATTTGGCACAATTCGATTCAAGCAAAACTGAAACATGCAATATTCCTTTTCAAGTTTCAGAACTGAACACTGCAATTTCCCCCGCCGGTAATACTTCCGTGTGCTCGGACAATTTACATTATTCCTTTTTGAGACATTTATCCAACGACACAAAACAATGCACATTACAAATATTTAATACATTCTGGTCTGGTCATACTTTCTTCGAATCATGGAAGGAAGTCCTCTTCATTCAAATGCCAAAACCCGGTAAAAACCACAGCAACCCAAACAATTTTCGACCCATCGCACTCACCAGTTGCCTAGGAAAACTTTTAGAACGCATGATTGTAAAAATACTGACCTTGTACTTAGAAACAAATGATCTTTTATCTCCAGTTAAATGCGGCTTTCGTCATGGCCACAGTACAATAGATCATGTAATTCGATTAAAAACTGACATCCGCCTTGGTTACAAAAAACATGAACACACTATCGCGGTATTTTTGGACATTAGTATAACGTATGATATGGTATGCAAACCGGCATTAATTTCCAAACTTCTTCGCTTGGGCACAAAAGGAAATTTAGCTTATTATTTGATAGGATTTTGTCTGGTTCCCGTCATTTTCAACTCCGGCGGGAGGCAGCGATTTCCGAGCCACATTTCATGAAAAACGGATTACCACAAGGAAGCTGTTTATCACCAATCTTATTCAACATCATCAACGGTATTTTCACGGGCATACCACCTCAAATATCATAATCCCTTTTTGCAGATGACAGCGCAATTTGGTGCACAGAGAAAAATGAAACACATTGCTTAATTAGACTTCGGGGATGAGTAGTCTAGGGGTAAGTTGTTCGTTTCACAATCGAAAGGTTGTGGATTCGAGTCTCACCTGTCGCTACTTTTCGCCCGCGACCAATCGGCGTGACAGAATGGCGATGCCACATGACTCAACGGTTGATGTATCGTAAAATAAATAGCCAACCTTAACTATACTTCAAAACGCACTTGACCGGATACGCCAATGGTCCATCAAATATGGCTTCACATTTTGGCCACCAAAATCTGCCACTATGATATTCAGCAAATCGCCTCCAAACCCACTACGAGAAACACCACTTCGCCTCGGGAACACTGACATACCTTTCGTAAATTCATTTAAATTTCTTGGCATTATTTTTTTATCGTAGGCTTTCCATGCATCAACACATAAAACACGTCCAGGCCAAGAGTTTCCAAAGACTCAATTTATTTCGCTGCATTACGTCCTCATCATTCGGATCCGATCGTCACACACCTTTACAACTGTACAAATTATTAGTTCTTCCCATCATAGAATATGGTTCCATAGTTTAGCAAGTGGCAGTAACACTGCTTTATAAATTTTGGACACCATGCAAAATAAATTTATCCGAATAGCACTCGGTGAAATGACCACGTCCCAAATCACTTCCTTGCAAACCGAATTCGAAATTCCACCGTTATCTCTCCGAAGAATGGAACTGACACTTAGGTATGCCGCAAAAATTAAATTGAAGGAACACCACCTCACACACTCTTCTTTACAAGTTTCCCCATTCTACACCACGCATATTTAGGTCTCGCCGAAAAATCGAACCGGCCTTACCATAACCGGCTTCACGCATCAAAACATTTTCTTCACAACTCCAACACAATATTCCACACATTACTGCTCTTCCTCCACCAATTACACCACCGTGGCAGAAAACCGAAAGACATTTTGTTTTCTTGCCACCACTCCCAAATCGCAGCTTTGTCCAGACTACATCAAATAAAAATTCCACCGGATTCGTTCTCGTTTTAAGCACGTTCATTTTGTTTTCACCGACGGATCCAAAGACAAAATAACACAGAAAATGTCATTGTTTCAGGTACATATACACAGCTACATCGTTTGCCAAACGGGACCTCCATATTCATCGCTGAATTGAACGCTATTCTCACTGCCCTTCGCCATATTCACAGCCGTTCAAATTGTCACCCCATGCGCAATATCGTAATTTGTTCCGACTCAAAATCTGTACTTCAATCTCTCTCTTCAATTTCCTTTTCGCACCATTGCCATATTTCCATTTATGACACACTTGAAACGCTTCATCGGATGGGCATGAAGGTCCGTTTCCTGTGGGTGCCCAGTCACTATGGTATCCCAGGAAACGAGGAAGCAGACCATTTCGCAGAACAATCATCACAGTTCCCACACACTACAGAAATTCCACTACAATCTGAAGCCAGCATATCAGCAATACGATACAACATTCGGCACTTTTGGAACCAACAATGGAATGAAACTACAAACAATACACAATTACGTCTCATGAAACCTGCCATGGAGAACTGGACCACATCATATAAAACACAGACAGGAATAAAAAAAAACATTATCGCGGCTCCGCATAGGTCACACTTTTCTCACCCATAGATATCTCTACACTGTTTCACCTCGACCTTCATGTCCATCATGCAATACTCGCCTTCCAGTTTCACATATTATCCTACACTGTCAACATTACCACGATCACCGGAAAACACTTATCAACTACTGCCGTGCACACATCCCCTTTTCTTTGCCCACACTATTAGGAGATCAACAACAATTTCTCATCAAACTACTTTTCATCTTTCTCCGACAAGCAAACTTGCTCCAGCAATTCTGATCTGACTTTCACATCGTAATCTTTTTCTTCTTCACTTTACGGCATGAAATTCTCTGAGTAGGCCGAAGTGCCAAATTTCATAAAATCAAGTTCAACCGTTCGGCTGGAGGAGCGCGCGGAAAGGCCAGCCGAGCGTAATTGTGTAGCCCTGATGACGTCATATAAGAATCTGCGCAAAAAGCTGCGCAGCAAGGATGACGCTACCTGATATATATCACCTTGATTGCACATGCAATTTCCGGTCATTAGTGATGAAATCATTGGTTAAACGTCAAAGTTCGGTGTGCTTTGATAATTTGAGTTATTTTGTTAATTAAAGTTTTGGGTTAATTTTAAGCAAATAAGGAAGAACTGCGAACTGCGAACTGCTACTTATTTTCCACTGCGAACTGCGAACTGCAAATTCCAACCTCCAACCTTTTCCAACCTCTTTTCTCATCACTTGTTCCCAGTCTCTTCCGTCAAGAATTCTGCCATGGTAGGTTGGGCCAGATGTGGCCAATATTTTTTAATGGTTGTATTCGGGGTCTTTGATCTACAGGCTCTTTTGTATATAGCTAGCAGAGTCTGCAGGTGCCATTTTATGCATGGAAGAGCAGTTGGCTTAAGAAATCTTAGGAAGTGAACATATTTTTCTTAGCACTTACTCCAGTATTTTTGGCAGCCATTAATGGCAGGGTGGGAATTAAGGCACTTCTTCACAGATTTGATAAAACATGTTAGATAATCTATTCTTAAAAAGTCAATAAAAACGATGCCTACAGAAATGCTGGTTATTCTGCTTACTGTTACCGCTCGAACTGACAAATTTTTGTACCAGTTGGCAAACAACAGCTTCCCATACTTCTCAATCTCGGTGCCAGTGAGCACAATGCCAGTGAGCACAATACCAGTGAGCACAATGATCTCCAGTTCTAGAGGGAGGGTCTAAAATGCCACCGTCAGATGGATGATCTCGTTAATTATAAAGTGGATGTTAAAAGGTGCAATAATATTTGCATTTTTATTGATGCTGTGGTATTGGCCTAAACCTGTAGTTCATATTTACTGTGAAATGTCCTTAAGCA
This sequence comes from Imbricaverruca yamaguchii, assembly GCA_034440575.1. Taxonomy (NCBI): domain Eukaryota; kingdom Metazoa; phylum Arthropoda; class Thecostraca; family Neoverrucidae; genus Imbricaverruca; species Imbricaverruca yamaguchii. The sequence continues at coordinate 230,897 of JAOTOL010001135.1, read as the reverse complement.
GGGTGGGAATTAAGGCACTTTTTAAGAGATTTCATCTCTTAAAACATTTTTGCACTCCGGATTCATACTGGATAGAATGGGCTCCACATGTACTCCGACACAAACATACAGAAGGAACAAAAATACTACTAAAAAACTAATACAGGATTGAAGAAAATATCCACCAAACATGTTATTCTACTTACGGCTACCAAATAACTACACTTTTTGTACCATCAAGCACATAGACACCGACCGAACACACACACCACACGAAACCACAAACAGCGGAAATACCGACGACAATGTGCCAAACTTCGCGCATGCACACTGAATATAATGGCCTCCTGCCGGTGCATCTCCAGAAACCTGCTTTCGAGCCACCCTATAGTGGAAAAACTGACCGCTTTAAGAGTCACTTCCGGAGTGCAGAGGAGGCCGCCGATCGGAATTTGCTGCGTTAGCATTTTCTGTTACGAAAACTGTCCTTTAACCAATCAATGCAAGATATTTTTTAATGACGTCATAACCATTAGCAACTTTGAACACATGTTTTGAACACTGAACAGTGTCATGCCGCAAACACAAGACCTTGACTGATCCTTTGCGCACCGCCATAGATTCCGACTGTGTGTGAGGTACTGTTGTGGGTTCGTATCGTGCAGGGAATTGGCTGTCTATGTAGGTAGGTGTGCGCTCTGAGCTGAGGGTGAACCGTGAATTATTTGTTTTTCATTTTGCCTAGCATTATGCTGAGACCAATGGAGAAAGGAAGGTGCCTTGCTCCTGTGAGTTATGAGAGACAAAGCTGAGCTGATCACAACTCCCGGTCTTGTGGTGTCATCCATTGCTCACTTCTTTGTTTCTATGCTTTGATGTGACCAAACATGATGTGTATTATGCTTATCACGTAGACACTGACTAGGTACATATGCTTTTCTCGTCAGTTGCCGGCAAATAGATTCCATGCATGAAAATATACTCCGGGAGAAATCCACCCTGTCCTTAAGTGGCCCCCAAATGGCAGTGCAACCCTGTAATTACAATAGAAAATTCCCAATGGACGATCTCAGCAACTACTGTGTAGTATCCTTCAGTGTAGTCAGTTTTGTCTTTAAAAACTTGATATGATTGATGCTGTTATGGGTGCTGCATTACCTCTGCAGTTGATGCCCCCCTAAACCCCAATAACCAACCATTCTGCAAGCCCTCTATTTTATGCAGAAAGACTGGTCCACAAAGTATGTGATTTTCACAGACTGAGCAGTCTCCAGGCACTGAACATCTTTAACCAGGATAACTGACTTGTTCAGAGGATTATCAAAGTAAAATCCCTGCATGACATTGGAAGAATTTGTGTTCTGCTGGATTTCTAGCCATGTTGGACTCACCAGAAACAAAGCTGCTGACTTACCTCCCAAGCACTCCATTAGCAATGGCTGTGTGGTCCACCTATGGCTCCCTCCAATAAATATATATATCCTATATTGTGAAGTATAGTCAGAATGGCAACAATCCTATAATTTGAAGTGTAGTAAGCTCAAGGTTTTAAAACAGACACTAGGAAAATGGCTATCCTCTAGCTGAACCAAATGTTGGGAAGAAGTAATACTCTGTTGGTTGAGAATAGGCCACACCTTTGCAACAGTTATATGCTGACCGATAATGACCGTCCTGTATGTCTGTGCTGTTAGACATAAAGATGTAAAAGATTAGTGCAACTATGAGCCACAAAGGCCCTTCTTGGTTTCACTTTGTACACTGAACCAGTTGCCCACCAAATCTGTCAATCAGCCCTCCCTGTAATACTAAAAAGCAAGCCCTCTTGTAATGATTGTCTATGCTGTTTTGAATGATGTTCAATGTGCTGCTACTGACAATGTTTTCTGGCAGCTGGTTCGTGTTCTACTACCCTGTTGGTGAAGAGTCTGCCTTAACCTTGTTCTGTTAAATTCAAACATTTCCCCAAGATATCCCCTCTCCAGACCATGGACAGATTTAGAGACCTTGAGATCTCAGCCTATCTATGTGAAAACATTCAATTTTTCAATCTTTCCTCATATGCTAGGTTGCTTATGCCATTAACCATTTTTGTAGCCCTCTTTTGTACTCTAAAAGCCAACAATATTTTTCATAGCTAGGAGACCAAGCTTGGATGCAGTATTCCAAATGTGGCCTGACATGCACAGCAGTGTACTAAAATTACTTCACCATTAACTGTGCGGATGAAGAAAGAAGTTGCTTGGGAATAGTGAAAGATTGGAAGAAAATAAAGGATCGTCACTTAAAGATTAAAAAAAGTGGAATGTCTTTCACTTCAGTCACATCCATTTTACATTATTTAGCAGTTGTGTGCATAATGACTGCCCATACATGTGAAAAAAATGGTAAAACCTAAGGCAAGGATGAAATAGCGCAATTCCATTAACTGTGAATTTCCAGACCACATGGTCAATTATTTTACACTGATGCACAGTAAAGCTTCCTGATCACTTCCTCACTTCTGTATGATACATTCCTATTTATTGCCCAGAGCATTCTCAGTGCCTTCTCCTTGGCTTCCTTGGTCTGTTCTGATGCCCCCAGTTTTGCATTTAGAACAACACCTAAATCCTTCTGTTGAGTCACTGATAGCACTTGGCCACCCATCAAGTATGCAGCCTTCATATGCTGCTTACCTACATGCATGATTTTGCACTTATCAAAATTAAATTAAATTTGCCATTCTTCGGACCACTTCACAAGTTTGTCTCAGTCTTTTTGCAGTGAGATATGCTCATCTTGACCTGTTATTGCGCTAAAGACCTTCCAATCATCCACAAATTTCAAAGCTTTACTGCTTAGGCCACTTTCAATGTTATTTACAAATAAAATGAACAGTAGTGGCCCCAGTACTGAACCCGGGGGGGCACCACTAAGGACATTTTGACATGATTCTAACCTGCTTACTGTGTACCAGGTTTTAGTTGGCTGTACACTGCTAGACCCTCTACAATGCCAGATTTTAGGACGGTTGAACACTAACCTGACTTCTTTATGTATGCTTATAGGGAACAACTGAGGCTGTTGTGTCCTGGAATATTTTTATGTTCATTCAACAAGCTCGCCTTGATGTGATATACCCCCCATCTGTGAAGATGGATAGTGAGCTATGACAGCAGCACTGTAGATTGATTACATTCCAGTTATGGACACAAAATGACCCTAGATGGTGATGTGCCCCTAAACTCCAGTCTACCACCACCACCACCACCCCAATTACCAACCAACCAGTAACTACTGTGGCAATGTTTTTGAAAATGGCTCTAAAATAAATTAACAAATTTTTTGAGGTCTGAGCCATTGCCAGCCAATATAAATGGGTAGGAAGACACAGTCGGGGAATGAACATGAAGACTTGCCTGATGGACAATCTATGAAGTGCGTATATAATTGTGGCAAACAAACACAAGGAATCTGGAAGCTCGGTCCCTGATTTTGTGGCCTACCAATTTGTATTTGGTGGAAATGGCTCAAACCCCCAAAACTAGATGTAGAATTTTGTTTTAGAGCCATTTTCATGAAAATTGGTGCAGTAGTTACTGAGATCATCCAGTGTTGTACTGCCATTTGGGCAATTTATAAACATTTAACAGTAAATATTAATTACAGTTGTAAGCCAATACCATCACATCACTTCAAAGGCAACAATTATTGCACATTTCATTGTCATCCACATATATATTGCCAAGATCATCCATCAGGCCAAAAAGTGGCATTTTAGACCCTCCTGTTCCAAAGCCACATCTGTGAAAACCTGCATTCTTGCCACTCAGTGGGAATATTTGCCAGTTTTAAAAGATGTTCCAGAGGCCACCAATCAGAATTTCCTTTGTTAGTGTCTTCTGTTCCAAAATCTGTGTCTGGGCGCTAAATGACCAACCATGGTTGATGCGCCCTAAAACCACAATCACACACAAAATCTGTGTCATCCAGTGCATGCAATGTATTTTTCATATGTCAGCCAGGGTCGGAATTAAGGTGTTTCTTTAGATATTTCATATCTTAAAACATTTTTGCACTCCACATTCATACTGGATAGAATGGGCTTCACTCGCACTGAAATGACTGCTAGACCTTGTGCATGCGCACTGAATGGTGGCCTGCTTTTTTGCTACAAATTTGGCTGATGCATCTCCAAAAACCTGCTTTTGAGTCATCCTATGGTGGGAAAATTGACAGTCTTAAGAGACATCTTCTAGTCCTGGAGGAGTCCTGGAGGCCCCTGATCAGAATTGGCTTATTAGTGTTTTCTGCTCTGAAAACTTTAAACCAATGGGTACAAGGTATTTTTTGTCATAGCCATTAGCAGCTTTCAACACCTGTTTAACAGTGTCATATTGCAAACACAATTAGACTTATCCTTTGCTTTGTGCTCCACTATCGCATCTGACTGTAGGCTGTGTGGGTGGGTAGGTGTGCACTCCGAGCTGAGGGTGAAGTGTGAATTATTTGTTTGTTTTTAATTTGGCTAGCCTTGTGCTGAGCCCAACAATGAAATGAAAGTGCATTGCTCCTGCGAGTTATGAGAGATGAAGCTGAGCTGATCATCACAACTCCCTGTCTTGCAGTGCCATCCATTATTCATTTCTTTGTTCCTATGCTTTGACATGACAAAAATGAAAATGTGTATTACTTATGCATATTATGTAGGTACTGACAAGGTACATATGATTTCCCATTGGTTACCAGTAGATAGATTCCATGTATCCAGAAATAATGTCCATTAGAATAGTCAGGAAGAAGTCTGTTATAATTTTTTTTATAAATTAATTACTTAAAATATTATAATTATATAATTATAATTTTAAAACTAAATTAAAAAATTTAGTTTTTAATTTTTTCATTCTTTGTATAATGGGTAGAGTGGGCTACATCCTTGTTCCCACATTTGTGTGGGAGTGCATCAGAGTCCAACCTATCCAGTATGAACCTGGAGTGCAAAAATGTCTAGAGGTAATATCTTCTACTTCAAAACTGAATATTGCATCAAAGCAAAAGTGGTCCCATTGGAAATTGTTCAGCACTTAGGATCTGTAACCACTTAAAAAAATGTTATCTCCAAAAGTGAAGTCACTGGGTCTAAGTGATCACAACTAAAATGTCTTGCTCTGGGGAGTTCATACTGCAGATGAAAAAGGAATAAAAATGAATGTGAATTGGCCATGGCCCTGACATTTTTCCCCGCCTGTAAACAAATCTTTAATCAGTGTTGGAAAAACTGGAGTTTGTTGGTGTCATTCATACCAATACATTTTGTACTCCAGGATTGTGACTAGACTAAATGAAATATTTTGTACTCCAGAAGGGAAAACGAAGAACAACATTGCTTGGTAGAGTGCTACCACTAAAAGTCCATACCTGACAACAACTAGCAGTTTCCGCGACCCCAGCGCCCCGACCAGCCAACGTCACTACACATCCTTGAAAGGCAGTATAAAACATACGACGGAGCATGAGCCGTCGGTGTTGCGCTAAAATTCGTAAAGAACCTTACTAAAACCGGCTACGCACAACGTCGGCGCTTTATATGTGAAAAACGATATATTAGTGTCAATAAAGTCAATAATTAATTCAATATTTATTCAATATTGGTTCAATATTTATCAATATTTTATTTGATATATAACATACTTAGATTAATGAATATCTATTCCATAATACTCTTGGGAAACTTGCGCTGGTGCCTAGAGGTGTTCCATAGCCTTGCGCTGGAGTACTCGCCAAGAAGCACCAGAAATCTCTAGTTGGAAAAACCAGGGGTACTTGGTGTAATCGGAGTATAAAGTTGAAGCCTGGTTTCGCCAGTAAATGCTTTAAATGCGCAATCGAAGGTAGTTTTGTTAAAGGGACAACTTTTTTAGACACAATGAGCCCGTTCAATGCAAGAAAATCACTTCAAATTTCCTAAAATCCGCCCCGGAGCAAGCAAGTCCTACGAGGCCGAAACACCAAGAAACCAATGTCAGTTGTGCACTTTTGCATGACTGTCGCATATTTTTTTTGTAAATGTGTGCGAAGATAAACATGCGCCTTGAGATATAACCACATTTTGGGTTCATCGGTGTCAGTGAAGGGTCCGTAATACATGTTCCGAAATTTACTCCGACCCATTCCCTGTTCCCCGCCCCATGAGGAGTTGTACTTCTCGGGCTGAGTTAGCGAATCCGACCAGCTCTATCTAAGAAGAAAAATAAAACCGACCGTGGGAGGCTTTAAAGATACTCCCGTCTGGCAGCTCTAGATACTCCTAACTCGATCCTTGCCTCAACTAAACGTTCCAGACATGAACTAAACAAGTACATGAAGGAACTTATGTGAATAAGAATGGGTTTGAATTCCTTCCCTCAGCTTTTTCATGCAAAATATCCTTCTTGGTGATGAGAATAAAACTATTTTAGCCGGACTGTTTTAGTATAATTTTCATTAAACCATTCTATATTCCGAAACCCATATTTATTGACTTGGTCAACATGGATTAAGTATGCTTTTGTTATTATTTTCTCTACCATTGCGCCTGAAGTTTGTTTATAACCTCATCCTTCGCTAATTTAATGCATGATGGTTACCATCATGTATTCCAAAACAATAGTCCATCCATATCCACATCACGTGGTTTTTGCTATGCCAGGTGTGCACAAGGCCGGCTCACAATGGTGTGCGTTGTGAGCCGGTCTTGGTTGTCGGGTGTGAGTTTGTGAACTTCGCATCGAATTAAGTATACTTTTGTTACCATTTTCTCTACCATTGCTCATGAAGTTGGCTTATAACCTCGTCCTTCACTAATAATTTAACCACAGCCAATTTTGGGGTCTGAGGCAGAGCTGTGTATTATGTGTTGGTGGCAAATCATACGCACAAACTCGGAATATCTCAAAGGTTGACCGGGTCATGAAATGCATTTTGGGGTGCTTGAGATTTTGGACAACAACGGAAGTTAGCAATAATTCAAATTAATCGCAGGTGAACTCGGCTCATTAATTGTGGGACTAGGCCTTTGGAAAAGTGTTTCTTGAAGGATGATCCCTGTGGTGTGGTCCGCCCAAGATGAGTGAGTGCGATTCATCCTGAGCTCTGCCGGGAGAAATGTTATTGGTGTATTCACATTACATCATGCCTATGTATCATAAATATTTGTTTGTGAACTTTGGGAATGCATCACCCACCTACATTGAGGCAATATCTATACACTTTGCAGATATCATTGGTATATTTTTTTAGTACTTTGTCTACTGAGGGCATTTCCCACTAGGTTGCATTCCTTGGCACAATTGCACCTATCCATGACTTAGCTTGCTAACATATTGCTGACTTAGCAGTTACCTATATGTACATATATATTTGTATGGTACATGCAGCATGAAATGCTAACATTTATTTTGAATTCCATTAAAGCAATACTATCTGGTTATTGACAACTCATTTTTTTTCTTTCAGCAAAGTTTTTGACATTGCTTAGTTTTCCAAGATGTTTGTGCATGCAAAAATGCTAACATTGGTTTTCGTTCCCACTAAAACAAGGCTAATTGTCACCAAGTGCATAGCTATTTTTTGGAATCCAACTAAAAAATTCGTACTCCAGCTAAAAATTTTGTACTCCACTACCAATAAAAAAATATGTAAATCCTACACTGCTTTAAATTGTCAATTTTTAGTTTTAAATTTTCTTTCATTCTTTGTATAATGGGTAGAGTGGACTACACCATGTTTTAAGTCAAATTGCCCAAATGAAAAATGTTTATTTAACCAGTATCCTTTATTTTAACACAAATGGGCAAATATGCAACACTAATAAATCATCAAGTTCCTCTAGTGCATTTTGTTGCGTCACAAAAGATGAGCAGAGGCACACATGTTTCACTGAAGTATCTTTATCTGTTGAAGTGTGACAACTGGGGGAACTTTGTTGGAGGTGACTTCACCCAATCTTTAATAGCTTGTTGATCATAGATGGCTTTAGACTTCAAATTTTTGCACATGCCAAATTGATTGGGAAAAGGTGTGCACAATTTCGTCACTGCCATGCACCTTTCATTTCCCATCTCATAGATATGACCTTCTGGATACCTTGTGCCATTGTGGTTTATTGCATTTTAAAGAAGGCCAGGGAGCACCATGCATTGGTGTCACGCACATGCCTCCCACACCTGTGGCAATATGTTGGTCATCACAGGAGTAATTCTTGACCTTTGCATAGCAGCCTATGTCCAAGTTTGCTTAGTTGGACATGATGGTATGAATGTAAATAGCTCTCACTGGGCAGTTTTTGCAATCACCAATGGAAGTGCAGTCACATTGAGCTGATTACCTTCCTAAGATGGACCCAGATTCAATTTTTCCTAACTATGCCTCAGGGTTTGGAGGTTGAGTTTTACATTTTGTTTGCACCTTCGCCTTGATGCCTAAGATCGCAGACTTGGGCACAGTGATATTGGGGCATCTGTTCCCTTTTACACAATTTGCAAGCTTGTGCTGGGTCGAGCCACTGGCTGTGCATGATGTAGTGTTGTTTGGTTTCGGCGTTTGACTCGGTTGGCTGAGCCGGCTACTGGCTGTACAGTGTTCCGACACGGAGCTCTCTATCTCTGCTGTGCTGCAGTCGCACCGCAAGTTTGAGGCTCCGCGCCATGGCTCGATGGGGTTCTACCCCAAGAAGCGGGCCCGCCGCCACCGCGGTCGCGTCAAGACGTTCCCCAAGAACGACTCGTCCAAGCCGTGCCACCTGACTGCCTTCATCGGCTACAAGGCCGGCATGACGCACATCGTGCGTGAAGCAGACCGTCCCGGCTCCAGTGAGTACGGCCGTCACACAGCCTGACCTCGCCCTGCACCGGTGTCCCGAGGCCGTCACATGGCACCGTGAAGCCGACCCTCCCGGCTCCAGTAAGTACGGCCGTCACACAGCCTGACCTCGCCCTGCGCCGGTGTCCCGAGGCCGTCACATGGCACCGTGAAGCCGACCCTCCCGGCTCCAGTGAGTGCAGCCGTCACACAGCCTGACCTCGCCCTGCGCCGGTGTCCCGAGGCCGTCACATGGCACCGTGAAGCCGACCCTCCCGGCTCCAGTAAGTACGGCCGTCACACAGCCTTACCTCGCCCTCCACCGGTGTCCCGAGGCCGTCACATGGCACCGTGAAGCCGACCCTCCCGGCTCCAGTAAGTGCAGCCGTCACACAGCCTTACCTCGCCCTGCACCGGTGTCCCGAGGCCGTCACATGGCACCGTGAAGCCGACCCTCCCGGCTCCAGTAAGTACGGCCGTCACACAGCCTTACCTCGCCCTCCACCGGTGTCCCGAGGCCGTCACATGGCACCGTGAAGCCGACCCTCCCGGCTCCAGTAAGTACGGCCGTCACACAGCCTGACCTCGCCCTGCGCCGGTGTCCCGAGGCCGTCACATGGCACCGTGAAGCCGACCCTCCCGGCTCCAGTGAGTGCAGCCGTCACACAGCCTGACCTCGCCCTCCACTAGTGGCCCAAGGCCGTCACATGGCACCGTGAAGCCGACCCTCCCGGCTCCAGTGAGTGCAGCCGTCACACAGCCTGACCTCGCCCTCCACCGGTGTCCCGAGGCCGTCACATGGCACCGTGAAGCCGACCCTCCCGGCTCCAGTAAGTACGGCCGTCACACAGCCTTACCTCGCCCTGCGCCGGTGTCCCGAGGCCGTCACATGGCACCGTGAAGCCGACCCTCCCGGCTCCAGTGAGTGCAGCCGTCACACAGCCTGACCTCGCCCTCCACTAGTGGCCCAAGGGTCGGACATTCGGGTGTACGTTTTGGATGACACTTCTTTCTGGACATCGCTTCCTTTCGGTCATAAGTACCAATTTTAGTGCTTTTTAATACAGGTTACTCGTGACATTTGGGTCTTTAACAGCTTATATTGCTTCTTGTAGCAGTACTGCCGACTGGTAAACTGATAAATTATTCGTGAAATAGGGTGGGATATACCACTTTCTTAACACCCAATAGACATCCTTCTCCAAGAAGTATCAGCATCCTGCTCCTTGATATTAAGTATTTGTCTCCTTTCTAACAGTATCTTGTGTATAAATAGCATGTGCATGCCCTCAATAAGTATTTGCAGTATGCAATTTCAAAATGCAATTTCAGGTAAAGGGATGACCTATAATGTGATATGGCGTACAATACCAGTTTATCGTAGTTATTATTATCCCTATCCCGAATATAGCTCTTCTTAAATTATTAATATAAAAACATGATAAATGTTCAGTCATAATTACTTACATCATAGACTCTTAGCAGTCTGAAAGACATCAAAAACATTTTAAGTTACACTAATTAAATGTCAGATTTCGGCATCCTGCTGTGCTCGTTTCGACATCTCACGCCTAACGAAAAACCAACATTTTTAACCCTGCTGGTAAAGGCAGCGGATACACCACTGACATTTACGTCAACTATCAAAGGTCGTCAAAGCCCACTGGTAAACATTATCCATACACATCTGAATGTTTTTTTTTAACATCAGCTGACATTTGACATCGTGTCCCACCTCCCCTCTACACAGCCAATTTCATAACACTGCCCCTGCATTGGCACCACCTCGCTTAGCCAGTGTATTGGCGCAGTATCGCCAGAGTAGTCTGCACGCCAGAAGCCAATAATCCAGACCCCGGAGCCAGTGGTCAGAAATTTGCATTTTTGGGTAGAAAAACACCATTGTCCTTTATGTTTTTGTGGCATATTTTATGACCTGACGACCATTTCCGAAATGGTCATTGGTTTCCTGAATCATGATCCAGAACAAAAGAAACCTTAGCACATCGACCTGTTGCCATTAACGACAGGAAAGTGGCTGAGAGGCAAGGTGCTTCCCCATATCTGAAGGCATCTGAGTACCGTTAATTATTTCTGGTGGGAGTGTTCAAGTCTCACATACTGATGGTTCTACACCCATTCTGCTACGGACATTAATCACTGGCATTGAATAAGACGATGACTCGACCATGCGATGACAGGTCGAGTTATGGGCTCGAGATGACAAACGCAGTGGACGCGCTCTAAACACATCGACCACCACCTGACTGGGGTATGCGGTCGGTTCTGCACCCACATTGACCGATGCAACACCTAGACTCATCCAGTCTGCCGATACCTAGACTGCCTCACGTCCGACTGACGCGAGACGCAAACACAGGCTGGCTTACATCCAACTAGTGCCACACCTAGACTGGCTCACGTCCGACTGACACGAGACCTAGACTGTCTCCGATCAGACTGACGTGGGACCTAGACTGCCTCACGTCCAACTGACGCCACACCTAGACTGGCTCACGTCTAACTGACGCGAGACCAGCGTTGGAAAAGTGGCCCTTTTTTGGAACTTTTGCAATCCAAAGAATTATACACTGCGGAAAAAAATACACTCCTTGCATTGCTGGATGAAGACATACTTAACTAGCAAGACAGCTAGATGTCATTATACAATAGTGATAACATGGGTGGAGAGGAAGATTCAGTCATGCTGGGTCCCCTACCACATGAAGTTTCCAGTATAATTGAGGATAATACACATTTGTTATTTCGGGTCATCTGGAGGCACATTCCAAGAGGAGGCAGGAGTGGAGCCGAAAATGAGATGCCAGCCAGATTGGAAGAATATCAGTTTGCTAGCATGCACAAGTACAACATATGTCAATGGATGGCAAAATATGGATCACTGCAGTCTGAATATGATCTTAATGCCACTGAACATTCCATATTTCACAACATTCCATCTTCCATATCATTCCATAACATTCCATATGTGCATGTGCGATTTCTGGTGAGGTGCAGGTGACTTAATAAACAGCCACCAATGCATTCATGTGTATGTTCGCCATTTGTTGACAAACCTCAGAAGAGTCCAGATGTGCCCAGAAGAATGTATGGATGAACACCAAGAGCTAGAGTGGCATCCACACAACTGGTAAGCCACAAAGTGTAGCACTTCCCCCAAATCTCCAAAATACTGGTGGATATGAGCCATGTTTTGCTGCAGCATAGTAATTGTCATGGGCGCTATTACTTTTCCACACGTTTTACACACATTTTGCCTCCATGAAGCATACAAAGGTATTAGGTTTGGCTAAGTTATGCTAGATTATTTTTTTGTAAGTTATCAATTTATGAAATTCCTTTCGGAATCATTAAGTATTATATAAAAAAAAGTTTTTGAATTAAAAAAAACACTCGGGCTAGCATAGGATATTTGGTTAGAATAGGCCATTTTCTTTTAATTTGTTAAAGGAAAAAATTGCTTAGAACATTTTTATTAAAAAGGCTTTCTTGCATACACTTAGGCTGCAGCTTTTTCTTCATTTTTAACATCACATTTCATGGTATATTTCCCAACCAAACCCGAGCCACTTTTTTGGTGTCATTTTGCTACCCAACTGCACTTGCGAAAAAAATGTGCAGTCACATCATGTAAGTACCTACATTATGAACACATTCATAATCATTGCACGAAAAATAAATTTCAAGAAATCATATCACCTTAAACTGCAAATTTGTCCATTCAGAGTCACAGACCAGAAATGTTAAAAGTATAATGGTATTCAATGGAGAATGGGGACAGGATGCACCTAATAATTCCTGAACATTTCATGAATGCACCAATAATGCTTGAATACATGCATACCTATAATATCTGCAGTCAATGTGCACTGAATAGGCCCAGCCCCCATTTTGAAAGAAAAACATTCACGCTTCAAAATGTGGTAAGTGAAAACAAGATTTTCCAGACAAAAGCAAAGCAATCAGTTTTGTTCATTTCTACGCTTGTCGTCAAAACATCGCAGGAATTAATATTAGCATGTCCTGCTCCTTGTATTATCTGAAGATATCCCGTCACACAACACAAGCTCACAGCTTTGGTTTATCAAAATCAATAACTCGAATTACCGCGAAGATATTTGATATAGGTAAGTAGGTAGGTACCTACATAGTCAGATAATACAACCTCTCATACCTCGAGCCAAACACGCAGTCAATTCCATCCGAATAGCAGAGAAGAGTTTTAAAGAAAATCCTTCGTTGAATAAAAAAAAAACACTACGTTCCGCTAACCAAATATAGGAATTCACCTCCACCAGCCCGACCGCGTTCTTGTATTCAATGAATTCACCGCTCTCCATCTCCCACTCCGGCCGGAGCTATTTGAACCATTGCTACGAAAAGCCATGGATAATGCATTTCTTCTTGGTTTCTTGGAGAATGATATGTTCTGCATCAATTGGGATGGATAAAACCGTTCATATTTATATTATTAAGCAGTCAGGAGTGATATACATAAAAGATGTCGGAAGGATTTTCCCCATGAAAATTGCCGGAATGGTACCAAAACGTTCCTAAAACCTACTAACACTTTGCTCCAAAATGAAGACCCATAGAACCAGAAATTTCATCTTCTTTCGATTTCATGACTTATATTGTCTCCGAATTTCATCAACAAGCGGGAATAGTTGTATTCATGCCACTCCGACCGCGAGGTTTCCCCACTCCGGACAAATTCAGATTTACGTGTGTTGACCTAATCCTCTACTCTTATAAGCCTCATTCTGATCCAATGATTAATTTCTTCCCACAGTCCTGATTATTATTAATTGAGAAAAAGGTACCCTGTAATTCTCTTGGCAGTTTTCTATAAATTATTCTCATTTTTTTGTATTTCATAGCAATCATGGCGCGAAATGAGACACTAATTTCCGCTCGTCCGTGACGATAGTCTGTTTTATAGCAGCAATTTGCCCGCCCGTCTAGTCGCTTTTCATCCTTCCAAGGCATTCCTTGCTTCTACTAAATATTCCAGATGTGAACTAAAAAGTGCATTGAAATACATTTAATATTAAAGGATTGACTTCAATATTTTTCGTCAGCTTTCTCATTTGAAAAAAAAGAAAATTTAATCGTGGAGAGAATAAAAGATTTTAGACGGATTGTTTTAGTATAAATTTCCTTGAACCATTATATATTCCGAAACCCATATCCCGAAGTAACAATTTAGACCCTCCCATTTTAGACCCAGCGGTGCACGAACGTCCTGCTCTCGAGGTATGTTGTGAATTTATATTAGTTGTGCGGTGTTGGTACCTATGCTAGGAGTGGCAGGTATTGATATATAAACTTGGTTGACATCGATTAAGTATACTTTTGTGATCATTTTCTCTACCATTGCTCAGGAAGTTGCCTTAGACATTCACGTAACGTGGATGACTTCAGACGACGATGTGTGGTGGACCCCATCTGGTTGTCTTTGAGACACTAGGATAAGAACCTAACAAATGAATTAAAGGCGTTTTATTCTTGAGGAATAAGAATTATCGGGTTATTTTACGACGCATTCAACCGCAAGGTTGCATAGCGCCGCAACCCTATAGCACACCGATTGGTCGTGGGGGGACTGCAAATGCCGCCGGCCGCGAGATTCGAGTCCCACGCTCCACCATCCAAGCTACCGAGGCCCCTGGGTTTTTATTCTTCATTCCAGTGGACATCACTGCATTTTTCAAAATTTATACACTTCGTTATATATAAAATGATACTCCGTTACTTGGTGCTTCAACATACACCCCATAATTTGGCAAACTGGGAAATTATACGCCCCATAACATAGTGCTTCTCAAGATTATACACTCCATATTTTGGCAAGCCAAAAAATTATACACTCCGAATCCAAGACCGGGAAGTGAAAATCCAACACTGCGCGAGACCCAAACACGGGCTGCCTCACATCCAACTAGCGCCGCACCTAGACTGGTCCACATCCGACCGAGCCGTGTCCGGCAGAGCTGAACAAGAAGGAGGTGGTGGAGCCGGTGACCATCATCGAGACGCCGCCCATGGTGGTCGTCGGCGTGGTGGGCTACGTCGAGACACCCAAGGGTCTGCGCGCCTTCAAGACCCTGTTCGCCGAGCACCTCAGCGAGGAGTGCCGTCGCCGCTTCTACAAGAACTGGTATATAAACAGCCCGGCCGCGCTCTCCCCCCGCCCACCAGGCGGCCGCGTCGCTTTCCGTGAATAACATTAGCTGCAGGCTGTTCATCCAACAGGATGTGACTGATCTGGACCATTTGGTGACACATAGTTATGAAGTAAGTTGCTTGTGATATTGTTTGTAAGGTGTCGTTTTCCACTTATTTTTGCGATTATGAACAGTTCTGTTGTCTGGGAGCAGCTTGTTTGGATTCATGCTCATTTGGGTGTGGTATGCAAAACATGTTAGTTTTTTGTGGCTATTTTCCTGGGAAGATTGAAGGAAGTAAAATCCAGGGCGCCGTTTGTAGTCGTACAAGGGCAACGTGCAATGGAAAAGAACAGTGCGTGCCAGCATAAAACAACTAGAATACCATGTTAGCTATCTTATGTACCTTCAGACCAGGTACTGACTGCATGACCGACGCAGTCGATGCGCCCCTGAATCAGAATATATAGTGAAGGATCATTGGAATAGTTAAATTGGTGAAATGCTCCAATGATGCAAATATACCCCTCCCCCTATTATCTGCTACATCATGCCCACGTTACCGAATTTTTGTACACCCGCTGAGGCCTGCGAGAACTGAGTGCCTGCGAGTCCACTGCCGACAGCGATGTGGCCGCCGCGCCGTCCGCGTGACGCAGACGCAGCGGCTTCGCTGACGGTCCCCTGGTCCTGCCCAGTCTCCGCTCGCCCACCACGGCGATGAGGCGTCCCCGTCCCGACCAGAGGGCGCGCGTCAGCCTGCGCTGCCGTGCACGGCATCAGGCCCGCCCCTCACCGCCCAGTCACCTGCAGGTGCTCATCCAAGAAGAAGGCCTTCACCAAGGCTTCCAAGAAGTGGTCCGATGAGGCGGGCAAGCGCGAGATCAAGCGCGACCTGCAGAAGATCAAGCGGTACTGCACCGTTGTGCGCGTGATCGCTCACACCCAGGTACGACAGACAGGGTCCTCGCTCACCTGGTCACATCACCGACCGGGCGCCGCTTCGTGGTAGATGCGTATTGGGACCGACCACAATTTACTCGCGATAATCCTGGGACGGAGAAAAGTTGGAACCAACTAGGAACAAGAGGATTATTAACTAGATACAACTAGATAACTAGATTCGGAATATTATTCATCACACCGCTGACAGAACCTCGGCTTTCACGTCGGCTAATCTTGAACACTTCTGCGGTTCGTTGGGGAGGGGCACCGTTCAACTTACAGAATGACAATATGACGGAAGAATGGACATGATATAATAATTGTCGGGATCGGATGCGAACATCAAAACATCTACGTGGGCCCTGGTGGTATGAGAGGTGGACGAGGCGTCCTGCCCATTTCCGGCGCGTCGGCTGTGTCGCGTCGGAGGGCCGCTGGACAGCCCAGAGAGAGGCCTCGTGATAGCTGCAGACGGTGTACAGTCACCTCTGGGGTGAGAATGCAGGCGACAACTGGCGGCCAGTCTACAGCGTGGCCGTCCACACGCACACGTCGAGGGGTCGAGACTGACGCTGCACTGTTTCGGAAAGTCGCGGGTTGGAGTCACAGCCGGCGGAATTGTCGTTTGTGCGTGCCCGCGACTAACGGGGGTGCGAGGTATGGCCCAGCAGTTGGATGTGTGGCAGAAGAGCCCGGTATCTGGTGCGACAACAGCTCCTGTGGGCCGCTCTGACCCTACGCCGACGTGCCTGTTCCGCAGATGAAGCTGCTCAGGATGCGCCAGAAGAAGGCTCACCTGATGGAGATCCAGGTACGCTGCTGGCCGTGGAACGCGTGGCCTTACGCGGTGGTCGAGTCTGTTGTGCTGCTCGGTGTGGACGGGCAAAGTCTGGTTGTCGGCTGTTGTCTGAGCTGGTTTGGTGTGTGTGCCTTTTGTTTTTGTATGTGGAGAGTAAAATTTTGATGAATTCAATGTGGAGAGGATATTTTTGTAAGCTCATGGGGAGATGTTTTGAGTTGATTCCCAATACAACTGTATTAGCTATTGCCGTTTTTACCATGCTGTATTCCTGGCATCTGCAGCGTCATAATCACGACAGATGTGTGCTCACATGTCAATGTCAGCATTTGTGCCTTTTTCCCGTCACATTGCTGGATAGTTTGGTGGCGTCTTGGCCGGCCACCCTTCACCCCCCACAACACGTTGAGCCCACGGTGGTGCGGCCGACGCTGACGTGCCGCTGTGTCTCAGGTGAACGGCGGCACCATCTCGCAGCAGGTGGACTGGGCGCACGAGAAGCTCGAGTCGCAGGTGCCAGTCGGTAACGTGTTCGCCCAGGACGAGATGATCGACATCATCGGTGTCACCAAGGGCCGCGGCTTCAAGGGTGAGCAGGCTCTCCAGACCCGGCCGCCGTATGATCATGCAGTCGATGCGCCCCTGATCTTCAATAGCCAACCAACCAATCTCGCCTCACCTGGTGTCCCACTGTTGCGTGCGCGCGCGCGCGCTTGATGGCCATGATACACCGAAAACGTGATCGTGCTAGCGCAGTCGGTAGGGTGTTGGTTTCTTGATCGTGACATGGTGGGTTCGAGTCCCGCCGGCTGCGGCATTACCGAGTCGGCCCGCGGCCGATCCGCCTGTGAGGTTGTTGATGTATGTCACGGTGTATGGTCCATCGGCCGGATGGATCGTATACAAGTCGGGGGTCTTCGGGGCACAACAACTGCACTGGTCATCTGGCTAGAAGTATAGCTTGTCATCTGTAGCCATTTGTCGTTGGTAAGGTACTCAATTTCCTCACCATTCCATATAAATTGCATCCAATGCGTAATAACCAATTGAGTTCGTCGTCAGGGAGAAGAAAACGAGCATCATGTTTCCCAAAGGAAGTTAATGACCACATAATGTGAATAAGAAAGTAAAGATGTCTGATGAGCACAGTATATTGCACAGTATATTTCAGCTTCGATCATGAACTGTCATGTGATTGAGGTCTCTGAGCCGACATGTATGGTCAAGTATGGCAAAACATGTCATATTTTACAAGCTATATGCTCTGTTGCGAAGTGATCTTATTTGGTTGAATAGTGCATTTAGTCATTCAATTTCTGTCAGTGATGCCATATTTCACGTATCTGCAGTGTTGTGTGTCACATTGCCAACTCGGTCAGCATCTTTGCAAGTTGTCAGCGCATTGTTGAGGTTGTATTGGGAAAACCTGGTTTTGTTATGACAGCTAGTTTTGGCAGTTAAAAAAAAGAAACTGGTAAAGATGGGACAAAAGTTGGTACCATATTCACACTTCTTGTGGAATTTTCAGATCTAGTTTTATTTATGTTTCGTGTGTAATACACATGAAACAACCCCACTAAGCATATGCACAAGCTTGCATCATATCAAGAAATTTACTAGCAAAAACGGGTTTTTACCAGTGGTAGAAACCATTTACGGTATAGGTTCGGTGGTAAAATCTGCCAACCCTGGTTTTCACATGTTCGGCTGGTGTCGTTTCTTCACCGATCAGTGAATTCGGTACGCTGGTGTGGTGGCGCCCGTGAACTCGGCACACGTGGGGGGGGGGGGGTCCGACACAACCGTTGGGTCGTGTAGCGTTGCGGCAGTCGACGCGCCCCTAAGCCCCAATTCATCGTGTAGCGTCGCCAATCTCTCACGCCGACTGGCCGCGGGCGAAGCGTGGCGACAGGCGAGACCCCAACCCACAATCGATAGTGAGACGTGGACCGCCGGTCCCCCGGCACGCCCGAGCACGGCGGCGGCCGCGACTGACGCCGCTGCTGTCCGTCGGCAGGAGTCACCAGCCGCTGGCACACCAAGAAGCTGCCGCGCAAGACGCACAAGGGTCTGCGCAAGGTGGCCTGCATCGGCGCCTGGCACCCGAGTCGCGTCCGCTTCACGGTGGCGCGCGCCGGACAGAAGGGCTACCACCACCGCACAGAGATCAACAAGAAGATCTACCGCATGGGCGCCGGCATCCACACCAAGGACGGCATGGTCAGTACTGCGGCGCCGCCGCACAGCCTCGAGACGGGTTCCGTACAAGGCTGGCGGTTTTCACCGGTGTCGTGTTTATGGGCGCTGTATGACCGAAGCAATCGATGCCCCCTAAGCCCAAATAACCAACCGGTGTCGTGTTTGCTGGTTTTGCCACTGATAGAAGCCGGTGTGAAATCGTTACGCCGGTTTTTACTGGTGACGTTATGCAAATACTTTCCCGCATTTCCGGATTTATTTTTTTTGCGGTCTATTTTTTACTTACATTTCGGGGTCGCGGTAGTTCAGTTGGTAGAGAATCTAACTCTTGATCGCAAGATTGTGGGTTCGCATCTCACAACCGATGGTATTTGCCAAGTCCACCCGCGACCAATGTGCGTGAGAGGCTGGCGATGTCATATGACCCAGCGGTTTAATGTGTCGTAAAAGAACCCAAGGTTCTTCTACAGGTGTATTCACACCAAATTCAGTTGAATACACAGCTTGTTCGTCAGATTGACCTCAGATGAACACGTGTGGGGCGCATGGTGCGTGAGGGTTGTGACGTGTGTATTGGTGGGTGAGGCGTGTATAGGTTCTCGGTGTATGTGTGTCTATTGGTGGGTGTGGCGTGTATAGATTCTCGGTGTGTGACGCGTGTCTATTGGTGGGTGTGGCGTGTATACATTGCCGGGGCGTGACGCACGTAGATTGTGACGTGGCCGGGACGTGACGCACGTAGATTGTGACGTGGTCGGTACATGCCGTGCGTAGATTGTGACGTGTGTGGGGCGCTGCGTGCAGGTGGTGAAGAACAACGCCGGCACCGACTACGATCTGACTGACAAGTCGATCACGCCGATGGGCGGCTTTGTCCGCTACGGCGAGGTCAACCAGGACTTCATCATGATCAAGGGCTGCTGCATCGGCCCCAAGAAGCGCGTGCTGACGCTGCGCAAGGTGAGTGACGCGGTTCCGGTCCGGTGGTGGTGTTGGGTCAACGTCCTCGAGTGGCAACATTGCATGCACGACGAGGAACTTGTTTTGACGTACTGCTTGCTGGGTTGCTGATTCGACATTGGCTTCCGCGAAGCTTCACACGTGCAACTGTAGTTCATCTCTGCCTACAATTATTGAGGTCATCTCTGCCTACAATTTGTCATTTATTGTCCACTTCTTTCGACGGCCTCAGGTGTTTTAGCTTCTTCGCTCCCGCCCCCTCTACTGTGCAAAATAAGGGATCCCAGTACTCTGGCTGTCGCTCGTGGCCGCGTTGCGAATATTGGGAATGAGATGAGCTCGAGTGCAGTTCGCACGTCTAGGAGCGCGTGCGTGGTCCCTGATGGTATGGGCGGTTGGCAAGGCGTCCTGCCCATTTCCGGCGCGTCGGCTGTGTCGCGTCGGAGGGCCGCTGGACAGCCCAGAGAGAGGCCTCGTGATAGCTGCAGACGGTGTACAGTCACCTCTGGGGTGAGAATGCAGGCGACAACCGGCGGCCACCGCCCCAGTCTGCAGCGTGGCCACGGCCGTCGTGTCTGAGTTGGCGTTTAAGTTTTTCGGTCGAGGAAAGAACTGGATCTGGTTTTTAGTTAGCAATCCTGGATGTGGAGGAAAATATAAACTCTAGTTTTCTTGAAACCTGTGGCGTGAGAATCTCAGCTAGCACTCTCCATCATAATGCATATCAGAACCTTGGTAGCACTTGCAGAGCAATTGATTGTGAAGGCACATTTGAACCTCCAAATGGTAGAAATTCACAATATTCACAAGGTGCCCAAATCCAATGAGCAGTGTATTTCGTGGTCCTGTCCACAACGGCGTGGCCAGGGTTGCCCCTCGCCTCAGCTGCTGCCCCCTCTCCTGACATCTGACGTACCAAGCAGCGACTCTGACCTGACCTGACCTGCCGCAGTCGCTGCTGGTGCACACGAGCCGCGCCGCAAACGAGAAGATCGAGCTCAAATGGATCGACACGTCGTCCAAGTTCGGCCACGGCCGCTTCCAGACGGCCGCCGAGAAGGCCACCTTCCTCGGTCCGCTCAAGAAGGACATTCTGAAGCGCAAGGAGGCGGCCGCCGCCAAGGCGTGAGGTGTGTGTCGTGCTGTCGCCGCCAAGGCGTGAGGTGTGTGTCGTGCTGTCGCCGCCAAGGCGTGAGGTGTGTGTCGTGCTGTCGCCGCCAAGGCGTGAGGTGTGTGTCGTGCTGTCGCCGCCAAGGCGTGAGGTGTGTCGTGCTGTCGCCGCCAAGGCGTGAGGTGTGTGTCGTGCTGTCGCCACCAAGGCGTGAGGTGTGTGTCGTGCTGTCGCCGGCAAGGCGTGAGGTGTGTGTTGTGCTGTCGCCGCCAAGGCGTGAGGTGTGTGTCGTGCTGTCGGGCGCATCGACTTCATTGGTCACGTAGCGGCCGGTCCCCGGCTGAGGTCGGCGTCAGGTGGCAGGCCGTCCGACACTGATTGGGAGCAGCGTGCCAGGCCTGGTGGGAACGGCCTGTGTCTGGCCGTCGTCCGCAATATCACACCCTCTCGACGAGGCGAAGGCGGCTTTATGGAAATACTACACGTCTCAACACATCGTGATGTCCTGGCTGATGTCTCGGACGTAGTGCGTTCTGGGAGCATTCCGCTTTCTGAGAGCGATCGGCTTTCGGGCCATCTACTCACTGTCGTAACACCTGTCGTGACCGCGCAACTCAATAAAACGCTGAATTGCAAGTTACGGGCGCTAAGTAATCACGCTTTGTTCGAAGCGCCCTTAAGCTCAAATAACGGTTATCTGCCCATGCAGGGCTGAATGATGCTGAGACACATTTGGTAAAGGTCGACGTAAAATGTCGTTTGAAAGTGGCAACTGACAGGGCAGTTCCGCCCCCTTTTGCTCGGTGTCTGCGGTCCGTACTGTATCCATAGAGCACTCTTCCTCTGGTCTTCAGGTTGCGCCCGTGTCGTGGCAACCCATGTCCGGTCTTTGTCCTTGGTCTATAATCCATCTCTGTCTCGACGCACGAGAAGTCCGTATCGGCCGTATAACCTGCCACACCCACACCGTGTGTGCTATCTTATCCACCGAGATGTATTTCAATATATGTGTGTGTATATATATATATATATACAAATGCATATCTAATGTATATATTGTGTGTTATATATCAATATAACTTGGAGCCGAGTTGGTGCACTGATGTTGGTGTCGGGCCCTTACCGTCGCCGCCCGGGTTGACAGTGCTCTCTTGCGGCAGGTGGAGGCATTTGGAGCCGAGTTGGTGCACTGATGTTGGTGTCGGGCCCTTACCGTCGCCGCCCGGGTTGACAGTGCTCTCTTGCGGCAGGTGGAGGAGCCGCCGCACCGTCCAGCATATCGCCCGCTCGTCTGTTGCCGCAATATACGGACGGAACCAACAAACGGTGTCTAACTGGCCTGGCGCAGTCCCCGACCTTGAACTGAAATCGGCGGATCGGTGCGGAATGGTTGACGCAAGGCATAGGAGGCGGGTGTGTGAGGATTGGGTAAACATGGACTACAGGGTCAACTCTGACTGATTTGCTGTGTTTCGCTCCATCTCCCTTCCTTCTACACTATTTTCGACCATTGTCTGCATTCGTTACGTTCTAGAGACCTACCCGTTCATAATATAACGAGCATCCCATAATATAACAAAATCTAACCCAATCTAAGTATATTTGGCTCGCGGAGCCTCTTCAGTAGGGTGCCTAACGCGACCAAAGTACCAACACTTAAGTACCTCAGCGGGAAAATGAGCCAGCGCGTGACTTGGTGTGGCTCGGCAAGAATTCCTTACGGGACCGGGTCGGGTCCACGAGTGGTTCAGCGAGGAGGGTGTGATGAAGAGCGACGTGGGGGCAACTGGAGCAGCACGGAAGGCTGATTCTGCTAACATGAATTATAGGTGAGCTGGTATCGTTGCATTCGACGTCGAGCTGCCATTTCAACATATTGTTCATGTTGCTTATGGGGCAACCCGTACCGTCTAGGGTGGTCTTCAACCGCTCGCCCCCTGAGGTTTTCGCGGATAGTGGACGAACGGCATGCGGCAGCGGGCCGAAATTTGTCCTACATTTTCATACATCAATTTGGCATGCAGTCTCAAAATTTTTAGCTGGTTATCCGGGGTCAGTAAGTTAGTCTAGGTCACCTCCAAAAAAAGTTCGACCAGTCACGCTTTAGCGGATACAGATATTCCAATGAAACTCAGCGTTTGCTAATCTTTAGGGATGCAACAATACGTACGAGGAATTGTTCATTCCCACGTTTTTTTACTAATTAATTTTGCGTAGTTGCCTATAACAATTCAAGTAGAAGATTCTGGCTGAAGTAGGCTTTTTTATTACAGCAAGTTACTTCCAACAACGTTTCCAGGTCTGTTCTAGTCATTAGAAGAGGAACGTTAAACAAAACTAAGCTAAAAATTTTGAAATTAACAAAAATTCGATTTTTATTTGGGGTGGGCAACAAATTGTATGGCATTGGTCGATTTCGCTGTCCTTTTCTGATTGCATTTTTCCTCTAATATCCCCCCAAAATGAATCTCCAGAGCCAAACACATGACATCGTGAAAATCTGGGGCCCTAGTGACGTCACTTGTATTTTAAAAAATTGCTTTGGGTGGTGGATCCTGAAACTATTCGTCGAGCGCTTTCCGATTACAACTCGTTTTCGTATGTCGCTTAGTTTGGATTTTAGAGGGGGTTATTATCCGCCCCCCCCCTCCCGAGACGTGGCGTGAGTATCTCACCAGGCACAGCGCGGGTGAAACATTTCATGGCGCTTACGGCTCGTGGCATCACTCACACTCACTGGTTCGCCCCGAGATTGGGAACGTCCCGAGTGGCGCGAACACTGAACCTTTTCGTCCACAGCTACATAACCAGCAGTTGAGGCGCCCCTAAGGCCAAATCCTGAGCCAAGCTCCTCCGCGCTGCAGACAGCCTGGCGTTATTGCCGCGGGTGGTCTTTATGTACACTGTACAGGGAATTTCCTCTGCAGTGACACTAACGGAACTAGAAGCCCGACTGGCGAGGACTCGCAAAATCTTTAACATCATGACATGAATTGGGACCTCACCGGCCCCAAAGTGGGAAAACACCAAGTAATATATGTGCGGGTAGGGAAATAAAACCCAGGTAATGTATTTACCCGTCAATGTACGGAAATAATTACAGCTGAGATGTCGCCGAGTCCTCTCCACATAGTTAGCAAGCCGGCCAGTAAGAAGGCACCAGGTCTTGCTCTCGTTAGCGCAGTTGCGTGCACAGAACACCATATGCTTGGTGTTCGAGTTCGCTCCGCAAGGCGAATGTACGGAAGCAGTTATCCCACACGCGTTGGCGGCCGGCGTGGGCGTGGGCGGTGTGATTGTGCGGCCAGGGCGGTGCCGTTTGATCGCCGTGTCGACTGCGGGGGGTACCGGCCCGGATGTCAGTGCTCAGCCGGGCGCAGCTCGGCAGCTTCTGCCGAGGTCGCACGATGGACAGGCAGTGTGCGGTCATCCGGGCCTCCTACGGGGGCGCACGGGCTCGCCACGTGCGCGTGTGCACAAAGTCCCCGTCATCAAAGAAGTTCGTCGGACAGACGTACATGGTAGGGTCCGCGACGGTCAGTCGGGGGGCGGCTCGCGGAAACTGTTGGGTGTGCACGCTCGGGCCATTCACGAAAAGTGAGGCTGTGGCACTTCAGCCCGCCGGTCGGATGTTTCGTGAATGTAAATCATGAGGGCAAGTTGTATGGCTAATATTCAAGCATAAGATTGAATCCTAGTGGGTAATGCGATGTTCCGAACTGTCATTTAGATTGGCGACTTGGAGCACAAGGTGTTGATGCTAGCATGTGAGGAAATTGTATTGCTACAGCACCACAAAAACAGTAATAAATAAATAGTAACATAGAAAATGATGTTGCTTGAACTTACGTCTTGCACCGGCAAGTGATGGAAGGGACCGGGAACAATTGTATCTCGACTGCACGAAAATCGCAGAATTCGAATGAGGTTCCAATGGAGAAAGTAAGAAGTGAAATTTGTCACATTGAGTTGCTGAAAGTACCTTGTTAGCGTTCTTAAGTGTAGAGGTACCCGTCGGTGTGTCGATTTGCTCGGTGCATCTGTTAGGAGATGAGATAATGTTTTGAGAAGTGCTGGGATATCCCGAGGCGAGCGTGAAATCCGACGCTCGCAGAGGGCTCGATAACCGCACGGCAGAAGGGTGAAGTGAGTTAACGGGGGTGAGTGTTCACAGTGAAGTGACTTAACGGGGGTGAGGGTTCACGGTGAAGTGAGTTAACGGGGGTGAGGGTTCACGGTGAAGTGAGTTAACGGGGGTGAGGGTTCACGGTGAAGTGAGTTAACGGGGGTGAGGGTTCACGGTGAAGTGAGTTAACGGGGGTGAGGGTTCACGGTGAAGTGAGTTAACGGGGGTGAGTGTTCACAGTGAAGTGACTTAACGGGGGTGAGGGTTCACGGTGAAGTGAGTTAACGGGGGTGAGGGTTCACGGTGAAGTGAGTTAACGGGGGTGAGGGTTCACGGTTAAATCGGTTAACGGGGGTGAGGGTTCACAGTGAAGTAACTCAACGGGGGTGAGGGTTCACGGTGAAGTGAGTTAACGGGGGTGAGGGTTCACGGTGAAATCGGTTAACGGGGGTGAGGGTTCACAGTGAAGTAACTCAACGGGGGTGAGGGTTCACGGTGAAATCGGTTAACGGGGGTGAGGGTTCACAGTGAAGTAACTCAACGGGGGTGAGGGTTCACAGTGAAGTGAGTTAACGGGGGTGAGGGTTCACGGTGAAGTGAGTTAACGGGGGTGAGGGTTCACGGTGAAGTGAGTGAAGCGCTTGGACGAAAGGCGCAGCAAACGCCTAAAAACTCCGGGGCAATGTCCTGTTGAAACTGGCGTCTTTTGTTAAGTCCCCATTCACGTCGGATTGATTGGAATTAAGCTACTGGTCTTGCTACAAAAGAAACATTTAACGACAGTTGTAAAATTTGTTTTCCACTGGATATATCCGTACCCCAAATCGAGGCGTAGAAGCATGTGCGGGGAGGGGGTCGACTTGAAAACCTTTTGAAGTTGATACTTGCCATGTATCGCCACAACATTAATATTAAGCTTTCATGAAAGTGGGTGTGTCGTGCCCCCTAGCCCCTCACCCTGTTCATACACCTATGATCCTGTATCACTACGGATATGATCAGAGTAACAATGAGCGTCCATGAAGATATACAAGATATAGATAAGGCTGTATCCAGGATATACATGAAGAAGTATAGAAATCCAAGCAAAAATTACAAACTCAGGTGCTGCGATTGTCCATCAAGTCCGGTCGTACGACGAGAAGTCGCCCTCTGCCCACAGTAGGCCCTCGTCCGCGGTACCCGGGCCGCGCGGTCTGCTGATGGGTTATTCGCGCCCGCGCCCGATGCCCTGCTGATTGCACACCATGCCATTTGGCTCCGGGTCCGCCTGAGGGTCGGCTCTGCGCTGCCCGCTGATTTTCAGAACGTGGCCGCTTCGCTGAGTGGTACACTACTGGGTGACAACGTGTGGTACACTACTGGGTGGCGTGTGGTACACTACTGGGTGACGTGTGGTACACTACTGGGTGACGACGTGTGGTACACTACTGGGTGACGACGTGTGGTACGCTACTGGGTGACGACGTGTGGTGCACTACTGGGTGACGACGTGTGGTACACTACTGGGTGACGTGTGGTACACTACTGGGTGACGTGTGGTACACTACTGGGTGACGTGTGGTACGCTACTGGGTGACGACGTGTGGTACGCTACTGGGTGACGACGTGTGGTACACTACTGGGTGACAACGTGTGGTACACTACTGGGTGACGTGTGGTGCACTACTGGGTGACGACGTGTGGTACACTACTGGGTGACGTGTGGTGCACTACTGGGTGACGTGTGGTACACTACTGGGTGACGACGTGTGGTACCTACTGGGTGACGACGTGTGGTACACTACTGGGACGTGTGGTACACTACTGGGTGACGACGTGTGGTACAATTACACTACTGGGTGACGTGTGGTACACTACTGGGTGACGACGTGTGGTACACTACTGGGTGACGTGTGGTACACTACTGGGTGACAACGTGTGGTACACTACTGGGTGACGTGTGGTGCACTACTGGGTGACGACTTGTGGTACACTACTGGGTGACGTGTGGTACACTACTGGGTGACGACGTGTGGTACACTACTGGGTGACGACGTGTGGTACACTACTGGGTGGTGTGGTACACTACTGGGTGACGTGTGGTATGCTACTGGGTGACGACGTGTGGTACGCTACTGGGTGACGTGTGGTACAATACTGGGTGACGTGTGGTACGCTACTGGGTGACGACGTGTGGTACACTACTGGGTGACGTGTGGTGCACTACTGGGTGACGTGTGGTACACTACTGGGTGACGTGTGGTACACTACTGGGTGACGTGTGGTACACTACTGGGTGACGACGTGTGGACTCTGGTGACGACGTGTGGTACACTACTGGGTGACGACGTGTGCTACACTACTGGGTGACAGCGTGTGGTACACTACTGGGTGACGACGTGTGGTACACTACTGGTTGACGACGTGTGGTACACTACTGGGTGACGTGTGGTACACTACTGGGTGACGACGTGTGGTACACTACTGGGTGACGACGTGTGGTACACTACTGGGTGACGTGTGGTACACTACTGGGTGACGTGTGGTACACTACTGGGTGACGACGTGTGGTACACTACTGGGTGACGACGTGTGGTACACTACTGGGTGACGTGTGGTACACTACTGGGTGACGTGTGGTACACTACTGGGTGACGACGTGTGGTACACTACTGGGTGACGTGTGGTACACTACTGGGTGACGACGTGTGGTACACTACTGGGTGACGACGTGTGGTACACTACTGGGTGACGACGTGTGGTACACTACTGGGTGACGACGTGTGGTACACTACTGGGTGACGACGTGTGGTACACTACTGGGTGACGACGTGTGGTACACTACTGGGTGACGTGTGGTACACTACTGGGTGTACAGGGACGTGTGGTACACTACTGGGTGACGTGTGTGGTACACTACTGGGTGACGACGTGTGGTACACTACTGGGTGACGACGTGTGGTACACTACTGGGTGACGTGTGGTACACTACTGGGTGACGTGTGGTGCACTACTGGGTGACGTACGTGTGGTACACTACTGGGTGACGTGTGGTACACTACTGGGTGACGTGTGGTACACTACTGGGTGACGTGTGGTACACTACTGGGTGACGACGTGGTACACTACTGGGTGACGTGTGGTACACTACTGGGTGACGTGTGGTACACTACTGGGTGACGACGTGTGGTACACTACTGGGTGACGATGTGGTACACTACTGGGTGACGACGTGTGGTACACTACTGGGTGACGACGTGTGGTACACTACTGGGGACGTGTGGTACACTACTGGGTGACGTGTGGTACACTACTGGGTGACGACGTGTGGTACACTACTGGGTGACGACGTGTGGTACACTACTGGGTGACGACGTGTGGTACACTACTGATGTGGTACACTACTGGGTGACGACGTGTGGTACACTACTGGGTGACGTGTGGGTACACTACTGGGTGACGACGTGTGGTACACTACTGGGTGACGTGTGGTACACTACTGGGTGACGTGTGGTACACTACTGGGTGACGACGTGTGGTACACTACTGGGTGACGTGTGGTACGCTACTGGGTGACGACGTGTGGTACACTACTGGGTACACTACTGGGCGACGTGTGGTACACTACTGGGTGACGGTACACTACTGGGTGACGTGTGGTACACTACTGGGTGACGACGTGTGGTACACTACTGGGTGACGTGTGGTACACTACTGGGTGACGACGTGTACACTGTGGTACACTACTGGGTGACGTGTGGTACACTACTGGGTGACGTGTGGTACACTACTGGGTGACGACGTGTGGTACACTACTGGGTGGTGGTACACTACTGGGTGGCGTGTGGTACACTACTGGGTGACAACGTGTGGTACACTACTGGGTGACGTGTGGTGCACTACTGGGTGACGACGTGTGGTACACTACTGGGTGACAACGTGTGGTACACTACTGGGTGACGTGTGGTACACTACTGGGTGACGACGTGTGGTACGCTACTGGGTGACGTGTGGTACACTACTGGGTGACGTGTGGTACACTACTGGGTGACGTGTGGTACACTACTGGGTGACGTGTGGTACACTACTGGGTGACGTGTGGTGCACTACTGGGTGACGTGTGGTACACTACTGGGTGACGACGTGTGGTACACTACTGGGTGACAACGTGTGGTACACTACTGGGTGACGTGTGGTGCACTACTGGGTGACGACGTGTGGTACACTACTGGGTGACAACGTGTGGTACACTACTGGGTGACGTGTGGTACACTACTGGGTGACGACGTGTGGTACGCTACTGGGTGACGTGTGGTACACTACTGGGTGACGTGTGGTACACTACTGGGTGACGTGTGGTACACTACTGGGTGACGTGTGGTACACTACTGGGTGACGTGTGGTACACTACTGGGTGACGACGTGTGGTACACTACTGGGTGACGACGTGTGGTACACTACTGGGTGACGACGTGTGGTACACTACTGGGTGACGACGTGTGGTACACTACTGGGTGACGTGTGGTACGCTACTGGGTGACGTGTGGTACACTACTGGGTGACGACGTGTGGTACGCTACTGGGTGACGTGTGGTACACTACTGGGTGACGACGTGTGGTACACTACTGGGTGACGACGTGTGGTACACTACTGGGTGACGTGTGGTACACTACTGGGTGACGACGTGTGGTACACTACTGGGTGACGTGTGGTACACTACTGGGTGACGACGTGTGGTACACTACTGGGTGACCGTGGTACACTACTGGGTGACGACGTGTGGTACACTACTGGGTGACGACGTGTGGTACACTACTGGGTGACGACGTGTGGTACACTACTGGGTGACGACGTGTGGTACACTACTGGGTGACGTGTGGTACACTACTGGGTGACGACGTGTGGTACACTACTGGGTGACGACGTGTGGTACACTACTGGGTGACGACGTGTGGTACACTACTGGGTGACGTGTGGTACACTACTGGGTGACGACGTGTGGTACACTACTGGGTGACGTGTGGTACACTACTGGGTGACGACGTGTGGTACACTACTGGGTGACGTGTGGTACACTACTGGGTGACGTGTGGTACACTACTGGGTGACGACGTGGTACACTACTGGGTGACGTGTGGTACACTACTGGGTGACGACGTGTGGTACACTACTGGGTGACGTGTGGTACACTACTGGGTGACGTGTGGTACACTACTGGGTGACGTGTGGTACACTACTGGGTGACGTGTGGTACACTACTGGGTGACGTGTGGTACACTACTGGGTGACGTGTGGTACACTACTGGGTGACGACGTGTGGTACACTACTGGGTGACGTGTGGTACACTACTGGGTGACGTGTGGTACACTACTGGGTGACGACGTGTGGTACACTACTGGGTGACGTGACGTGTGGTACACTACTGGGTGACGTGTGGTACACTACTGGGTGACGTGTGGTACACTACTGGGTGACGTGTGGTACACTACTGGGTGACGTGTGGTACACTACTGGGTGACGACGTGGTACAGTGTGGTACACTACTGGGTGACGTGTGGTACACTACTGGGTGACGTGTGGTACACTACTGGGTGACGACGTGTGGTACACTACTGGGTGACGTGTGGTACACTACTGGGTGACGTGTGGTACACTACTGGGTGACGTGTGGTACACTACTGGGTGACGTGTGGTACACTACTGGGTGACGTGTGGTACACTACTGGGTGACGTGTGGTACACTACTGGGTGACGACGTGTGGTACACTACTGGGTGACGACGTGTGGTACACTACTGGGTGACAGACGTGTGGTACACTACTGGGTGACGACGTGTGGTACACTACTGGGTGACGTGTGGTACACTACTGGGTGACGTGTGGTACACTACTGGGTGACAGTGGGTACGTGTGGTACACTACTGGGTGACGACGTGACGTGTGGTACACTACTGGGTGACGTGTGGTACACTACTGGGTGACGTGTGGTACACTACTGGGTGACGACGTGTGGTACACTACTGGGTGACGTGTGGTACACTACTGGGTGACGTGTGGTACACTACTGGGTGACGTGTGCACTACTGGGTGACGTGTGGTACACTACTGGGTGACGTGTGGTACACTACTGGGTGACGTGTGGTACACTACTGGGTGACGTGTGGTACACTACTGGGTGACGACGTGTGGTACACTACTGGGTGACGACGTGTGGTACGCTACTGGGTGACGTGTGGTACACTACTGGTGTGGTACGCTACTGGGTGACGACGTGTGGTACACTACTGGGTGACGACGTGTGGTACACTACTGGGTGGCGTGTGGTACACTACTGGGTGACGTGTGGTACACTACTGGGTGACGACGGTGGTACACTACTGGGTGACGTGTGGTGCACTACTGGGTGACGACGTGTGGTACACTACTGGGTGACGTGTGGTACACTACTGGGTGACGACGTGTGGTACACTACTGGGTGACGACGTGTGGTACACTACTGGGTGACGTGTGGTACACTACTGGGTGACGACGTGTGGTACACTACTGGGTGACGACGTGTGGTACACTACTGGGTGACGTGTGGTACACTACTGGGTGACGACGTGTGGTACACTACTGGGTGACGACGTGTGGTACACTACTGGGTGACGACGTGTGGTACACTACTGGGTGACGACGTGTGGTACACTACTGGGTGACGACGTGTGGTACACTACTGGGTGACGACGTGTGGTACGCTACTGGGTGACGTGTGGTACACTACTGGGTGACGTGTGGTACACTACTGGGTGACGTGTGGTACACTACTGGGTGACGACGTGTGGTACGCTACTGGGTGACGTGTGGTACACTACTGGGTGACGTGTGGTGCACTACTGGGTGACGTGTGGTGCACTACTGGGTGACGTGTGGTACACTACTGGGTGACGACGTGTGGTACACTACTGGGTGACGTGTGGTACGCTACTGGGTGACGACGTGTGGTACACTACTGGGTGACGACGTGTGGTACGCTACTGGGTGACGTGTGGTACACTACTGGGTGACGTGTGGTACGCTACTGGGTGACGACGTGTGGTGCACTACTGGGTGACGACGTGTGGTACACTACTGGGTGGCGTGTGGTACACTACTGGGTGGCGTGTGGTACACTACTGGGTGACGACGAGTGGTACACTACTGGGTGACGTGTGGTACACTACTGGGTGACGACGTGTGGTACACTACTGGGTGACGTGTGGTACACTACTGGGTGACGACGTGTGGTACACTACTGGGTGACGACGTGTGGTACACTACTGGGTGACGACGTGTGGTACACTACTGGGTGACGACGAGTGGTACACTACTGGGTGACGTGTGGTACACTACTGGGTGACGACGTGTGGTACGCTACTGGGTGACGACGTGTGGTACACTACTGGTTGACGACGTGTGGTACACTACTGGGTGACGTGTGGTACACTACTGGGTGACGACGTGTGGTACGCTACTGGGTGACGTGTGGTACACTACTGGGTGACGTGTGGTACACTACTGGGTGACGTGTGGTACACTACTGGGTGACGTGTGGTACACTACTGGGTGACGTGTGGTACACTACTGGGTGACGACGTGTGGTACACTACTGGGTGACGTGTGGTACACTACTGGGTGACGACGTGTGGTACACTACTGGGTGACGTGTGGTACACTACTGGGTGACGACGTGTGGTACGCTACTGGGTGACGTGTGGTACACTACTGGGTGACGTGTGGTACACTACTGGGTGACACACGTGTGGTACACTACTGGGTGACGTGTGGTACACTACTGGGTGACGTGTGGTACACTACTGGGTGACGTGTGGTACACTACTGGGTGACGTGTGGTACACTACTGGGTGACGTGTGGTACACTACTGGGTGACGTGTAGTACACTACTGGGTGACGACGTGTGGTACACTACTGGGTGACGTGTGGTACACTACTGGGTGACGACGTGTGGTACACTACTGGGTGACGTGTGGTACACTACTGGGTGACGACGTGTGGTACGCTACTGGGTGACGTGTGGTACACTACTGGGTGACGTGTGGTACACTACTGGGTGACGTACATGTGGTACACTACTGGGTGACGTGTGGTACACTACTGGGTGACGTGTGGTACACTACTGGGTGACGTGTGGTACACTACTGGGTGACGTGTGGTACACTACTGGGTGACGTGTGGTACACTACTGGGTGACGTGTGGTACACTACTGGGTGACGACGTGTGGTACACTACTGGGTGACGTGTGGTACACTACTGGTTGACGACGTGTGGTACACTACTGGGTGACGTGTGGTACACTACTGGGTGACGTGTGGTACACTACTGGGTGACGTGTGGTGCACTACTGGGTGACGTGTGGTACACTACTGGGTGACGTGTGGTACACTACTGGGTGACGACGTGTGGTACGCTACTGGGTGACGTGTGGTACACTACTGGTTGACGACGTGTGGTATACTACTGGGTGACGTGTGGTACACTACTGGGTGACGACGTGTGGTACGCTACTGGGTGACGTGTGGTACACTACTGGGTGACGTGTGGTACACTACTGGGTGACGTGTGGTACACTACTGGGTGACGTGTGGTACACTACTGGGTGACGTGTGGTACACTACTGGGTGACGTGTGGTACACTACTGGGTGACGACGTGTGGTACACTACTGGGTGACGTGTGGTACACTACTGGGTGACGACGTGTGGTACACTACTGGGTGACGTGTGGTACGCTACTGGGTGACGTGTGGTACACTACTGGGTGACGACGTGTGGTACACTACTGGGTGACGTGTGGTACACTACTGGGTGACGTGTGGTACACTACTGGATGACGACGTGTGGTACGCTACTGGGTGACGTGTGGTACGCTACTGGGTGACGTGTGGTACACTACTGGGTGACGACGTGTGGTACGCTACTGGGTGACGACGTGTGGTACACTACTGGTTGACGACGTGTGGTACACTACTGGGTGACGTGTGGTACACTACTGGGTGACGACGTGTGGTACACTACTGGTTGACGACGTGTGGTACACTACTGGGTGACGTGTGGTACACTTCTGGGTGA
Source organism: Imbricaverruca yamaguchii (assembly GCA_034440575.1). Classification (NCBI taxonomy): domain Eukaryota; kingdom Metazoa; phylum Arthropoda; class Thecostraca; family Neoverrucidae; genus Imbricaverruca; species Imbricaverruca yamaguchii. The sequence continues at coordinate 196,679 of JAOTOL010001135.1, read as the reverse complement.
CGACGTGTGGTACACTACTGGGTGACGACGTGTGATACACTACTGGGTGACGACGTGTGGTCGATGCGCCCTAAAGCCCTAAACTATTTAACTGACTCGGAGGCCCAGCCGTATGCCACAGTTGTATATTTGTTGAACATGCAAACCTCTGCGCAATATATTTTGCCTTCCTGTGTACCAATATGTAGTGAAAATGATACGACCACATATCAATTGTAAACACGATTGTGGTGGTGCACGCTCAGTCCTCACTGTCTCTTGAGATGCACTGCTCTATCACGGTCTCTATATTGTGTACGGCTCGACACACACGCTGCTGCCTCTGGCCTTGCCCTGACGCGACTGGGCCCTGCCAGGGCGCACAGTCGGAAGTGGGTCGCGCGTCCGTGGTGCCATAAACCACGGCCCGCGCTCGGCACATGCGACACACGCACAACACCTCCCCTCCAAGTTCATGGTCAGGTTCCAGACTATGCCAACGACTACTACACACTTCCACCTCCCCTCCGAGTCGACGACGACGGCAGACGGTTGGTGTCGACTCACAACACCCTGCCGCCACAGCTCGTGCTACAGCACAATGCTGCACAACATGCACAATGCTTCACAACACATCGTACCGGCGAGTGCGTGAAGGCTACTCGTAAGAGAGAAGCCTGGGGTCGATTTGGAGGCGAGCGGGGCGGTGAGAGCGTCTGCCGCTGCGACGGGGAACCGGACTGGTCGGTGGCTGTGGGGGCGGTGACCTTTGGTCGGTCAACTCGTCCGCAAAACGAACAGTGCGCGGTGGGTGGGTCGGCGCGGCCTGACTGGGCGGCGCGGACGGACACGGCGGTGTGTACATGGACACGAGCGGGCGGAATGGGCGCAGGAAACGGCGATTGCGCCAATATATGCGGCCACTGGGGAGCTTCACTAAGAAGTCACGCCGTCGGCCTACATCTACAACGGTGCCTCGCCGGTCCCATAACCCGGTCGAGGGGTCCTGAAGGGACACGTGGGTCCCAACGCGCAGACTGGGCAGTGGCATGGCCGCTCGATCATAGCGGTCACGGGCCGCTTGCCGGAGTGAGTCGGCGCGGGCGTCACAGTTGTCAGCGGCTCGCTGCCACTCAGGTGCGAAGGCACGGTGGTGCATGGGGACCGCTGAGCGCAGAGGACGGCCGTAGAGGATTTGAGCGGGTGACCGGTGGTCCGCTCGCGGGGTGTTGCGAAGCTCTAGCAGCCCACGAGCGAACGCATCACAGTCAAGGCCCCCCGCTACGGTCACTTTCTGCACCAGTCTCTTCACTAGTTTGACGGCCGCCTCAGCGTGGCCGTTGGACTGCGGGTAGTGCGGGGTAGACATGTGATGTGTTACGCCCCAGCGCCGCAGGAAGTCTCTGGTGAGATGAGCAGTGTACTGTGGGCCACCGTCGCTGCGTAGCACACAGGGAACACCGGTGGAGGCGAAGATTTCCCGCAGGTGCCGGATCAAAGTCCGGGCGGTGGCGTCGCCGGCGCAGTGCACAACTGCGGGCCACCCGGAGAGCCGATCAACGTACACCAGGTAGGTCTTGCCTGCGTGACTGAAGAAATATGTGGACACAGACTCGAAGACTCGGCTCGGCGGGGGGTCCGACATCAGTGGCTCTCGCTGCTGGCGAGGCAGCCGTTCACGGCACACCTGGCAGGAGCCAACGGTGTCGGCAACATCGCGGTCGATGCCGGCCCAGTATACAGACTGGCGTGCGCGGCGCTGTGTGCGTTCGATGCCTTGGTGCGAGTCGTGCAGGCGCTGCAGAGTCTCTGCTCTGAGGCTTCTGGGGATGACCAGCCGGGGACCACATACCAGGATTCCGTCGTCAACGGCCAGCCGATCTCGCACGCCCCAGTATGACCTCAGGGCAGCAGGCAGGTCACGTCTCTGATCAGGGAAGCCGTGTGTCACGGCCTCGCACAACGCTATGTACTCGGCGTCGGCGCGGGCGGCGTCGCGGACGCGGGTCAGCGTGGCATCCTCGATGGGAGACACCCGGGCTCCGTCTGGATCCAGCTGGGTCACTGAGCGCACGACGAGACTGTGGAGCTGATGAGTCACGTCATCTTCGGCTTCCTCGTCGTCTGGTGTGGGGTCATCCACGGGGGGCTCTGGAGAGAGCATCTGGGATACAGTGATGCTTGCCAGACTGCCAGATGGTCGTGAAGCTATACGCCAGGAGCTTCATGCGGAGGCGTCGCAGTCGGGGATTGTCGATCTCCGGCAGAGATTTCTGGTTGAGGATGGGCACCAGCGGGCGGTGGTCGGTGAGAATGCCGAATGACGGGAGGCCTGCCAAAAACAGGTGGCACTTGCGTACGGCCCAGGTCACAGCGAGGAGCTCCAGCTCGATGACGGCGTAACGTGATTCCGTGGCCGACAGGAATCGTGAGCCGCATTGCACCAGCCGCCACTGTTCGTCGTGACGTTGGAGAAGGGCGTATCCAAGGCCGTGCAACCGAGAGGCGTCTGTCTGCAGGGCGGTGGGCCGTCGCGGGTCAAAGTACGCGAGCACTGGGGGGTGACACGAGCGTCCTTTTCACTGCCTCGAAGGCCTGAGTGTGAGCCTCGGTCCATACCCATATGTTCTGGGGCCGCAGCAGGTCACGCAGCGGCTCGGCTGCCAGTGCAGTGTCCGACGAGAAGGCACCCAGTTGGTTCACGAGTCCCATGAAACTGCGCAGATCTGTGAGATTGCCAGGTGTGGGGAACTCAGCGATGGCCTTTACCTTCCGCTGGTCGACTGTGTAGCCGTCGGCAGTCACATCGTAGCCACAGTAGCTAACCGACGGCTCGGCAAACACCAGTTTACCGGGGTGCAGCGTGATGCCGGCTGCGTCACACCGCTCCAAGATGTGGATCACGTGTTGCAGGTGCGGTGCATACTGGCAGTCGTGTGCCAGCACGTCGTCAACGATTTTGCACGTACGACTGATGCCGGAGAGGGCTTGGTCACCTCGCCGGTTATATTCGTCTCCGCTCGCGGAGAGACCTTGAGGCAGTCGTAGCATGCGGAACCGGCCCCACGGCGTAATGAAGCAGGTGAGGTCCTGGTCACGACGGTCTAGTGGCACCTGGAAGTAACCAGATCGGGCGTCCAGCTTCGTGGAGTAACGCGCCCCGACACCGATGGTGGAGACCGCTTCATGCGGTGTGCACACCGGGTGGGCGCCACGCCGAACGTACTTGTTCAAGCGAGTGAGGTCGACGGTCAGACGCACTGCTGAACCATGGCTGCCCGCAGGATCTGCGTGTTTCGCTACTGGGACGATGGGGTGGCACCAATCTGTGGGATAATCCACGGGAGCGATAACACCTTGCTCCAGAAGCTCGTCCAACTGCTGACGGATATCATCCTGCCACGCGAAGGGGATGGGCCGAGCTGCTGTGACAGCATGTGGGCGGGCGTCGTCCATCAGCTCGATGCGTGCCGGGCCACCAGTCATTTCACGAAGAGGCGGGGCCGTGCTGAAGACGCGTGGGAATGCTTCTTTGAGCTCCGCCAGGTGAGCTGCTCGTTGCTGCCGGGAAGGCTCCCCAAAAGCCGGGTCCCAGGTCGGGAGCGGGCCACGAACAGAGCAGGTTACTGGATCATCCGACTTGTGCACCAGTGTCTGGTTCGTGCGGACTTGTCGTCGGCGCGGGGGTCGCGCCGGCGCCTCCTCTCGCGTCCTCGTAGATGTGCTGCCATCTAGCGGCGGTGAGTGCCCCTCTTGTCTGACGGTGCTGCCGCTAGGCGGCGCGGCTTCCGTATCCGTTCCACCGGCGGCGATGCTCGCCACCTGACTGGGGAAGTCCGGTGGCAGAATCCCGAGGGCGATGGAGTCGTGCCAGGAGAGCAGGGCGCTGTCCAGGCCCTGTATGACATGCACGGTCACTGTCGCTGTGATTGCACCCAATGTCAGGTCACACTGTACAGTCCCAAAGCACTGCAGCTCGTGGCCACCAGCTGCATACAGCTTGTCCGCGGGCGGAGACAAACGACTTATGTCCACGTGCATTTCCGCAGCCTGTGCCACGCCAATGCAGGAAGTTTCCGCTCCGGTATCGGGTGTCCAGAGCGTTGAGCCGGCACCATTATGGTGGGTCGTAAACAGCCGGATCCTGGGAGAGCGGCGGGACGACAGGCCGTAAACTCGTATGTCGGACACGTTCGCACGATACTGGCCCGAGTCTCTTTGTCTGGAGCTGTCGCGCTGTGTTGGGGCTGTTCCAGATGTCGCGCCACGCTGACGACACCTGGCCCGAAAATGGCCGCGACGGTGACACAGGTGACACGTGGCCGTCCGGGCAGGGCATGGCTGCCCGTCGGCGTGCGGGTAGCGACCGCAGGCGGGACACCTGTCCAGCGTCGGATGCGAGTCTGTCCGACGGGTGTTTGAGCCGCTGGGATCCCTGCGACGAGTGCCTGGGCGGCTGGAGTCTGACTGACGGGCACGGGCAGTCCTGTTCCGACGATATGCGGACACAGGTTGGACGTGGCCGTTTGTCATGGCAGCCGAGTTCTGACGGGCGTTTTCTTGCGCACGGCAGATGTGGACTGCTGACTGCAGGGTGAGATCACTTTCGCTCAGAAGCGCACGCAGGGTGTCCTCATCCCGGATCCCAGTGACGATGCGGTCGCGAAGCTGTGAGTCCGTGCAATGCGGACAGAAGTCGCAAAACTGGGCGATTTCGCGCAAAGCCATGAAAAACTCATCGAATGTCTCACCGTCCGCTTGCTGACGGCGGAAGAACTCTCGCCGATCCAGGATCACGTTACGCTGCCGACGCAGATGGCGCTCCATACCTCGGATGATGGTCTGGATATCGGACGTGGAGACGTCAATATCCAGGCCGTGACGGAGGGTTCGCGTCCACTGGTCGTCGAGCAGGGCGACGAGGGCGGCGGTTTGACTCGCCGGCGGGAGGTCATACAGACCGGTGAGAATGGCGTACCCCTCGAATTTGTCCCGCCAAGAGGCGAACTCGCGCAGGCTGGCACCTTCCATCAGCCTGGGGGCAGGCGTGGCTGTCGCACCCAGCCGTCTCATGCCGCGGGTGGCTGAACCAGGGTCAGCACCGGCGGCATCGGTGCGGTCGGCAGCGGGGTCGGTCAGAGTGCTGTGCTGCGGTCTGGTCTGGGCGGCCGATTCGGCCAGCGCCAGAAGCCGTTCCTCTCTCCTGGCGGATGCTGTGGCTTGCTCCGTAAGCAGATCCGTCAGGCGGGAGAGGGTTTCGGTGAGAGCGTCCGGATCCATATTACCGACGCGCCATGTGGTGGTGCACGCTCAGTCCTCACTGTCTCTTGAGATGCACTGCTCTGTCACGGTCTCTATATTGTGTACGGCTCGACACACACGCTGCTGCCTCTGGCCTTGCCCTGACGCGACTGGGCCCTGCCAGGGCGCACAGTCGGAAGTGGGTCGCGCGTCCGTGGTGCCATAAACCACGGCCCGCGCTCGGCACATGCGACACACGCACAACAACGATGTGTACAAAATTCCCCCAAGAATCAAACTACCCAGCATCCCAATTCATATTTTCAACCCGTTTCCTCAACCTATCTGAATAAACATGGAATGTTTGAGATAATTCGGTTTGGCGGGTTGGAAGGCGCCCTTTCCCATCCCCAACGATGGTGCACCCTGAACAACAGCTGGTGACCACTGGGGGCAAGAGGTCGTGGCAGCTCATTCGGTGGGACATTGGGCTCTTAAGATAGTACGACCGCGGTTTCGAATCCTGCAGCCGGCGAGATTGCCGAGACCACCCGCGACCAACCGGCGTAACAGGAAACCAGGGCTAAAAAATCGTATCGTTCTGTCGTCGTGGACGACAACCACGAACGGGGACTTTTGGCGACCACATTTCGATATCATAAATATTATATGTGAAATCATATAAATGGTACCTACTATACATAAAATTGACTACGTCACGATACCCGTGTCAAGGTACGCAGGATTGAAACTAATCGGATTGGACCGGGACTGGAAATGTCACTCCGTGCAGACCTATAGAAATGTTTTTCCGTGCAGACCTCTACCACCCACCGCCACGCTACCATTTCTTCATTCCCATCGTACGCTTTTGGGTTTCTAGTATCTAGTATCTAGTACGCTCAGCGGCAAAAAAAAATGACTCAACGGCAACAAAGTATCGTCGAGACAACCATTCCATCGTTCAGACGACCGCCGACGATAAAATTGTCTCCCGTTTAGCACAGAGCCAATGGCATGCCTTCTGGTCGCCGGTGGTTGTCCTCGCCGGGTACGAGTTTATGCTCGATGGCAGCGGTACGAAAGTACCCAACTATGGTATACTCAGCGGCTTTGGAGGCAAGCGACTAGACTACGGGAACTAAAACAACACTAAACCTACGTTAAGTAATGAATAATTTATAACATTAGCTGATTTTTCAAAACAGTTTCAATTTGAATCCTTTTTTCATGTAGGATGTACGATAATTTTTTTTTATTTCATTAAAATCGTTAGAAAGAATCTAGAAGAATATCATTCTTTTACGCGCATCCTCGCTTTCAAATCCGTCCATTTCCATTTTAAACGCGACGATGTGCGTCGAAGAGTGAAATATGGAATTGATCACGGTTATTTATAATTGATGAGTGGTGAATGAGTGCGGCAAGATAAAACTACCAAGTTCGAATTATCTGGAGTGTTAATCAAACGATTTTTTCTTCATTTTCTTACTTATATGAGACCAAATGAAGTGGTTCGATCTTAAACAGACTCCAGAAACAGACTATTCAGGGCCAGGGCGTAAGGGTGACAAAGTTAGTAATGTCATCCTGTAGATGAGCTGACTCGGCTACCCATCACCCTGTTTGGGCCGCACCTAAAACGTCACTTGCGTAGGAACCCGGATTGTGGAGGCACTTAGCGCCTTATTTATGTGTCTGCTTTTATGACTGTTTGTAGACGTTAACTGAATGTATGATACCTTTGCCGACCTCTTTTTTATTTTTGCGTGACGTGAGGCTATAATAGCCACGAGCTAATTGTGGATGGCCTTAATACATGTCTGTATCTGTATCTGTATCTGTAGATGTGGACATTGCGATTGGAAAGGTACTGCACAGAGCATTTACAAACATTCAAAAGTAAAGCACCCAGGTCTACCAGTGTTAAGAGTACTGCAAGATAGCCATTTTGGCCCTGGCAGGCGATTTGACTGGATTTGCAAGCCAGTACTGGATCATCAACCATCAAGCTCAGGTGAAAATCTTGGTATATGGATTACATTTGAGTAAAATGTAGTCACCTAAATGTAATTAGAAAATATATTTTGGTGTGTAGGTACCTACTCAGCAGGCATTGCACTGCAGTTGGTGGCAATGCATACAATATAGGGATGGCGAATTTTAGCCACCTGGTGGTCTAAACCATGGTTTAAACTGGCTGGGATAAATTAATTTAAGCCACTCTGGCTTCAATTATATTTCTGGTATGGCTGGAGGGCAGTGATGGACATTAGTTAGGGAAGCATCAATTATAATTCCAAAATGTGCTACACTCCATTTTATTTGCAAAAAAACACTCCCTAGAATTCCCCAAAACTCTGTCTGGGTTCTGGGTATGCACTCCACAAGCCAGATGTTTACCCATTAGGTACAGTTGGTCTAACATGTAGCCCCCTGGATGCTGGTAGTTAGAAATGGTATTTGTAAATACCAGGATTTTGACATCCAACTACTGGCATTGAGGGAGATAAAAGACAAAGACATAAAAGATCAGTGCAACTATGAGCCACAAGGGCCCTTCTTGGTTGCACTCTGTACACTGAACCAGTTGTCCACCAAATGTGTTGATCAACTCTCCCTGAAATACAGAAAAGCAAGCCCACTATTCTTGTAATTATTGTCTATGCTGTTCTTAAAGATGTTCAGTGTGTTGCTACTGGCAATGGTTTCTGGCAGCTGGTTCCAGTCTTCTACTACCCTGTTAGTGAAGAAAGGTTGCCTTAACCTTGTTCTGCTGTGGTTAACTTTAATTTTGAATTTATGACCTCTAATTGCATCATTTCTGTTCAATTCAAACATTTCCCCAAGGTATCACCTCTCCAGACCATGGACAAATTTATAGACCTCGATGAGATCTCCTCTCAGCCTTCTATATCTAAGTGAAAACATATTCAATTTCTTCAATCTTTCCTCATATGCTAGGTTGCCCATACCATTCACCATTTTTTGTTGGCCTCTTGTGTACTATCTCTAAAAGCCAACAATCTTTTTCATAGATAGGGGACCAAGCTTGGACACAATATTCCAGATGTGGCCTGACTTATGCACAATAAAGCTTCCTGATGACTTCCTCACTTTTGTATGATACATTTCTATTTATTGCCCCAAGCATTCTTAGTGCCTTCTTCCTGGCTTCTTTGGTCTGTTCTGATGCCCCAATTTTGTGTTCAAAATAACACCTAAGTCCTTCTCCTGCTGAGTCACAGATAGTACTTGCCCACCCATCGAGTATGGAGCCTTGATATGCTACCTACCTACATGCATGATTTTGCACTTATCAAAATTAAATTTCATTTGCCATTTTACGGACCACTTCACAAGCTCGTCTAAGTCTTTCTGCAGCAAGATTCTTCAGATCATATGTAGCAAGATACATATTAGACCGACTGTTCATAGCCATTTGATAGCTAGGTACCTATTTTATTTTAGCTGAAAAGTGACTATTTGAGCCACATCAATTTGTGCTGTTTTCGGCATAGTTTTCCCATTGTCTTACTGATAATAGTATGTATATGTAGGTATGGATGGAAAAAAGCTGGCTTAAATTCAATTTATGGCAGCCAGTGGCTTTTATTCATTTCAGCTGGTTTAAACTGGCTTTTATTATTTAAGCCAGCTTAAATTCACGACACTTCTAAGTCCCACACTTATAAGGCTCACAAACCATGGGTGCATTGACAGTGTTGGTACTTAGCACAATACAAGTGTAAAATACCATACCTAGAGAGAGTACAATGAAGACCTTCTGTGCATGACCAGATGGTTAGTGACAGTTTCTGGCCCAAAGTATGGACACTAGGTTGATTCACCTATCATCTAATGCTTTGAAGCTCATCTAATGCTCATCTAATGGATCTAATGCTCCACTTCCACAAGTGTTAGTGCTAACAGGAAATAATGTGATACCATACAATGTCATGAAAGGTGTGCAATAGTTGACAATGTGTGCAAAATGTGCAATAGGTAGACGGATTGCTTACTGTAGCAAACAATAAGCAAACAGATTGCTTACCGTTATCTATGAATATGGGTAGGTAGGTACCTACCTACATATACTATTATCAGTAAGACAATGGGAAAGCTATGTCAAAAACATCACAAATTGGTCTGGCTCATATAGTTACTTTTAAGCTAACATAAAATAGGTACCTAGCTATACAATGGCTAGGTACCCAATGGGTAAAAATCTGACTTTTGGAGTGCATACCTAGAACCCAGCTAGAGTTTTGGGAAATTCTAGGGAATGTTTGCTTATAAATAAAATGGAGTGTAGCACATTTTGGAATAATTGATGCTTCCCTAACTTTTGTTTGTCACTGCACTCCAGCCATATCCGAAACATAATTTTAGCCAGGGTGGCTTAAATTAATTTATGCCGGCTGGTTTAAACTGGCTTAAACCACCAGGTGGCTTAAATTTGTCATCCCTATATGTAGGTAGGTACCTACCTACCTATATTTAGGGATGGAAAAAGCTGGCCTAAATTGAATTTATGCCAGCCAGTGGCTTTTATTAATTTAAGCCAGTTTAAACTTGCTTTTATTATTTAAGCTGGCTTAAATTCACAACACTTCTAAGCCCTTGCATTATTAAGGCTCACAAACCGTGGGTGCATTGACAGTGTTGCAAACCATGGGTGCATTGACGACGCCGAATTGCCGAAAAGGAAATTGGCGGCAAGATATTCTGTATAAAGGTAATCGACGCAATTTGTTATAGGTCCAGGAAATCACAACCTTTTCGAGCTATCATTACCCCCTTTGGGTTAGGCCAACCTCATGATTACCCCGTATCAAATTCAGAATGCCTCATAACCAAAGTTCATTTTCAAGGTTGAGAACATGTAGTATTTCCTGCTGATATATGTGCACAGGTTTTTGGCAAATGTACACAGTACTCTCCATACTCGAGGTTTGACGAAACCCCGCTATAACCCCACCCCACCCCTCCATAAGCCAGCGCATTACCCCAGGTTGGGACTCCCCTGTTCCGGGCCATGTAGCATAATGTTATCGTTTGCACAAAAGGTGACAACCACCAAGCCTATTCCGGATTTGGATGACAACCACGAAACCATTTTCTTTAGCCCTGCAGGAAACGCTGTGTGTCGTAACAGTTCAATGTGACGTAAAAAACAAGCTTATTTTTCTTGACTGGAAGCGGTGAAGCTAAACGCGCCAATCGGCAATCCCCGGACATAGATCGGCATCGTCGGCTTATGATAACAACTGGCGGAATCGTCTGATTGGCCAATATGCTCCGGATTTCGGAAAAGGATGGGCTTCGTCGACTGTCAACATTCCGACGTTCCATAAAGCAGGAGTGTGTTTGCTTCACGGACGTACAGTTACTGAAGACCAACCGCCAATTGTGCGCAATGTCAACCGAAAAACCGAGAGTAGTTGAATCGACTGCAGATGCTTTCACATCTGCGGATGGGGGTGACACGCTTGATCACTATTTGGCTGATTTTTTCACCTACCTACCGTTGGCGCTGACTAATGCTGGATGGATTCCACTTGAATTGCACAACAATTGAGAACTAACTAAGGCAACAAAATGCTGGCTTAATACGGCGATTTTCTCCTCTCCGATCCACACTTAGTCACGCCCACGGTGAGCATCGCAGGATACCTACCGACAAGTGTTGGAGGAAGCTCTTCAGTTGTGGCGCCATGACCGCAATGTTCAATGGTCCAGTGTTCTGGCGAACACTCGAACATCGTATCTTCCGTGAAACGAACACTTGATTCATTGAGCACGTTCAGCACTTCAATCAGTGCGTTATCAGCTCTACACTAATCAGTGCAGGAGGATCGGCCATCATGCATCTAGTCAAATCAGGTCCGTGCCAAGTGAGGCTCATGTGAGGTCTCAGCTCATTTACAATGAACTGTTGCACGTGACACCTGTGTCATTAAATTAATGCTGAAGACAAGACTCAAGTGCATATGCAGATGCAATACATATTGCATCTGCATATGTATATTGCATGCACAGATGCAACACAGCTGTATATGTAATCTGAAACAGTTCAGGCGCAAGGGTCCCAAGTGTGCTGTGCTACATATGGAATGTTGTATTATGATGTGCTTAATCCACGAGAACTGCATTATATGATCGGTATTCCACATTCCCGACCGCTGGGTTGAGGAATCACCATGTTGAAGCGAGGGGAAGTTATGATGGCATCTCAGGCCTGGGGATTTACTTGCGCTGAACTCTAATCGCAAGACCTGCGAAGTATCCGTTGTCGGTACTTCTTAAGCATTATTCGTACGCACAGATGCAGCGATATTTTGTTACGCAAAGCAGGCTGCTGGGGTTGAGAATCCAACATTGAGAATCCAGGGTGCGGTTCTTCTGGAATAGCGCGCCGGTACCACTTCCTCTGATGGGCTCCAGATTGGGACACCTTGAACTTGACAACTAGGCCATGTTTGTGAAAAATTGATGAGAAAAAAAATTGATGGGCTCTGCGTTGGTCATACAGCGCTCATTGTGAACGATCGAGTTCATGGCCATGTTGGTTAGGTACACATTGCGCCCCATGGGTAGCCAGTGTCGTGTGACCCTACCCTGGTGGGTAGTCAGTGTCGTGTGACCCTACCCTGGTGGGTAGCCAGTGTCGTGTGACCCTGCCCTGCCTGGTAGCCAGTGTTGTGTGACCCTACCCTGGTGGGTAGCCAGTGTCGTGTGACCCTACCCTGGTGGGTAGTCAGTGTCGTGTGACCCTACCCTGGTGGGTAGCCAGTGTCGTGTGACCCTGCCCTGCCTGGTAGCCAGTGTTGTGTGACCCTACCCTGGTGGGTAGCCAGTGTCGAGTGACCCTACCCTGGTGGGTAGTCAGTGTCGTGTGACCCTACCCTGGTGGGTAGTCAGTGTCGTGTGACCCTACCCTGGTGGGTAGCCAGTGTCGTGTGACCCTGCCCTGCCTGGTAGCCAGTGTTGTGTGACCCTACCCTGGTGGGTAGCCAGTGTCGTGTGACCCTACCCTGGTGGGTAGCCAGTGTCGTGTGACCCTACCCTGGTGGGTAGCCAGTGTCGTGTGACCCTGCCCTGCCTGGTAGCCAGTGTTGTGTGACCCTACCCTGGTGGGTAGCCAGTGTCGTGTGACCCTACCCTGGTGGGTAGCCAGTGTCGTGTGACCCTACCCTGGTGGGTAGTCAGTGTCGTGTGACCCTACCCTGGTGGGTAGCCAGTGTCGTGCCACCCTGTCCTGTCTGGTAGTCAGTGTCGTGTGACCCTGCCCTGGTGGGTAGCCAGTGTCGTGTGACCCTGTCCTGATGGGTAGCCAGTGTCGTGTGACCATGTCATGGTGGGTAGCCAGTGTCGTGTGACCCTGTCCTTGTGGGTAGCCAGTGTCGTGTGACCCTGCCCTGGTGGGTAGCCAGTGTCGTGTGACCCTGTCGTGATGGGTAGCCAGTGTCCTGCGACCCTACCATGGTGGGTAGCCAGTGTTGTGTGACCCTGTCCTGGTGGGTAGTCAGTGTCGTGTGACCCTGCCGTGATGGGTAGTCAGTGTCGTGTGACCCTGCCCCGGTGGGTAGCTAGTGTCGTGTGACCCTGCCCTGTCTGGTAGTCAGTGTCGTGTGACCCTGCCGTGACGGGTAGCCAGTGTCGTGTGACCCTGTCCTGGTGGGTAGCCAGTGTCGTGTGACCCTGCCCTGGTGGGTAGCCAGTGTCGTGTGACCCTGTCCTGGTGGGTAGTCAGTGTCGTGTGACCCTACCCTGGTGGGTAGCCAGTGTCGTGTGACCCTGTCCTGGTGGGTAGTCAGTGTCGTGTGACCCTACCCTGGTGGGTAGCCAGTGTCGTGCCACCCTGTCCTGTCTGGTAGTCAGTGTCCTGTGACCCTGTCCTCGTGGGTAGTCAGTGTCGTGTGACCCTGCCCTGGTGGGTAGCCAGTGTCGTGTGACCCTGTCCTGGTGGGTAGCCAGTGTCGTGCGGCCCTACTATGGTGGGTAGCCAGTGTCGTGCGGCCCTACCATGGTGGGTAGCCAGTGTCGTGTGACCCTGCCCTGGTGGGTAGCCAGTGTCGTGTAACCCTGTCGTGATGGGTAGTCAGTGTCGTGTGACCCTGCCCCGGTGGGTAGCTAGTGTCGTGTGACCCTGCCCTGTCTGGTAGTCAGTGTCGTGTGACCCTGCCGTGATGGGTAGCCAGTGTCGTGTGACCCTGTCGTGATGGGTAGTCAGTGTCGTGTGACCCTGCCCCGGTGGGTAGCTAGTGTCGTGTGACCCTGCCCTGTCTGGTAGTCAGTGTCGTGTGACCCTGCCGTGATGGGTAGCCAGTGTCGTGTGACCCTGCCCTGTCTGGTAGCCAGTGTCGTGTGACCCTGCCCTGTCTGGTAGTCAGTGTCGTGTGACCCTGCCCTGGTGGGTAGCCAGTGTCGTGTGACCCTGCCCTGGTGGGTAGCCAGTGTCGTGTGACCCTGCCCTGTCTGGTAGTCAGTGTCGTGTGACCCTGTCCTAGTGGGTAGTCAGTGTCGTGTGACCCTGCCCTGGTGGGTAGTCAGTGTCGTGTGACCCTGCCCTGGTGGGTAGCCAGTGTCGTGTGACCCTGCCCTGGTGGGTAGCCAGTGTCGTGTGACCCTGCCCTGTCTGGTAGTCAGTGTCGTGTGACCCTGTCCTAGTGGGTAGTCAGTGTCGTGTGACCCTGCCCTGGTGGGTAGCCAGTGTCGTGTGACCCTACCCTGGTGGGTAGTCAGTGTCGTGTGACACTGTCCTGGTGGGTAGTCAGTGTCGTGTGACCCTGTCCTAGTGGGTAGTCAGTGTCGTGTTACACTGTCCTGGTGGGTAGCCAGTGTTGTGTGACCCTACCCTGGTGGGTAGCCAGTGTCGTGTGACCCTACCCTGGTGGGTAGCCAGTGTCGTGCGGCCCTACTATGGTGGGTAGCCAGTGTCGTGCGGCCCTACCATGGTGGGTAGCCAGTGTCGTGTGACCCTGCCCTGGTGGGTAGCCAGTGTCGTGTAACCCTGTCGTGATGGGTAGTCAGTGTCGTGTGACCCTGCCCCGGTGGGTAGCTAGTGTCGTGTGACCCTGCCCTGTCTGGTAGTCAGTGTCGTGTGACCCTGCCGTGATGGGTAGCCAGTGTCGTGTGACCCTGTCGTGATGGGTAGTCAGTGTCGTGTGACCCTGCCCCGGTGGGTAGCTAGTGTCGTGTGACCCTGCCCTGTCTGGTAGTCAGTGTCGTGTGACCCTGCCGTGATGGGTAGCCAGTGTCGTGTGACCCTGCCCTGTCTGGTAGTCAGTGTCGTGTGACCCTGCCCTGGTGGGTAGCCAGTGTCGTGTGACCCTGCCCTGGTGGGTAGCCAGTGTCGTGTGACCCTGCCCTGTCTGGTAGTCAGTGTCGTGTGACCCTGTCCTAGTGGGTAGTCAGTGTCGTGTGACCCTGCCCTGGTGGGTAGTCAGTGTCGTGTGACCCTGCCCTGGTGGGTAGCCAGTGTCGTGTGACCCTGCCCTGGTGGGTAGCCAGTGTCGTGTGACCCTGCCCTGTCTGGTAGTCAGTGTCGTGTGACCCTGTCCTAGTGGGTAGTCAGTGTCGTGTGACCCTGCCCTGGTGGGTAGCCAGTGTCGTGTGACCCTACCCTGGTGGGTAGTCAGTGTCGTGTGACACTGTCCTGGTGGGTAGTCAGTGTCGTGTGACCCTGTCCTAGTGGGTAGTCGGTGTCGTGTTACACTGTCCTGGTGGGTAGCCAGTGTTGTGTGACCCTACCCTGGTGGGTAGCCAGTGTCGTGTGACCCTACCCTGGTGGGTAGCCAGTGTCGTGCGGCCCTACCATGGTGGGTAGTCAGTGTCGTGTGACCCTGTCCTGGTGGGTAGCCAGTGTCGTGTGACCCTGCCCTGGTGGGTAGCCAGTGTTGTGTGACCCTGTCCTGGTGGGTAGTCAGTGTCGCGTGACCCTGCCCTGGTGGGTAGCCAGTGTCGTGTGACCCTGTCCTGGTGGGTAGCCAGTGTCGTGTGACCCTGCCCTGGTGGGTAGTCAATGTCGTGTGACCTTGCCCTGGTGGGTAGCCAGTGGCGTGTGACCCTGTCCTGGTGGGTAGCCAGTGTCGTGTGACCCTGTCCTGGTGGGTAGTCAGTGTCGTGTGACCCTGCCCTGTCTGGTAGTCAGTGTTGTGTGACCCTACCCTGGTGGGTAGCCAGTGTCCTGTGACCCTGTCCTGATGGGTAGCCAGTGTCGTGTGACCATGTCATGGTGGGTAGCCAGTGTCGTGTGACCCTGTCCTGGTGGGTAGCCAGTGTCGTGTGACCCTGCCCCGGTGGGTAGCTAGTGTCGTGTGACCCTGTCCTAGTGGGTAGTCAGTGTCGTGTTACACTGTCCTGGTGGGTAGCCAGTGTTGTGTGACCCTATCCTGGTGGGTAGTCAGTGTCGTGTGACCCTGTCCTGGTGGGTAGTCAGTGTCGTGTGACCCTGTCCTGGTGGGTAGCCAGTGTTGTGTGACCCTGTTCTGGTGGGTAGCCAGTATCGTGTGACCCTGTCCTGGTCGGTAGTCAGTGTCGTGTGACCCTGTTCTGTTGGGTAGCCAGTGCCGTGTGACCTTGTCCTGGTGGGTAGCCAGTGTCGTGTGACCCTGCCCTGGTGGGTAGCCAGTGTCGTGTGACCCTGTCCTGGTGGGTAGCCAGTGCTGTGACCTTGTCCTGGTGGGTAGTCAGTGTCGTGTGACCCTGTCCTGGTGGGTAGCCAGTGTCGTGTGACCCTGCCCTGGTGGGTAGTCAATGTCGTGTGACCTTGCCCTGGTGGGTAGCCAGTGTCGTGTGACCCTGTCCTGGTGGGTAGCCAGTGTCGTGTGACCCTGTCCTGGTGGGTAGCCAGTGTCGTGTGACCTTGCCCTGGTGGGTAGCCAGTGCTGTGACCTTGTCCTGGTGGGTAGTCAGTGTCGTGTGACCCTGTCCTGGTGGGTAGCCAGTGTCGTGTGACCCTGCCCTGTCTGGTAGTCAGTGTCGTGTGACCCTGCCGTGATGGGTAGCCAGTGTCGTGTGACCCTGCCGTGATGGGTAGTCAATGTCGTGTGACCTTGCCCTGGTGGGTAGCCAGTGTCGTGTGACCCTGCCCTGGTGGGTAGCCAGTGTCGTGTGACCCTGCCCTGGTGGGAGGTACCCAGTATCGGTGGCTGTGTCAGCTGTGTTATCTGTCTCGTCTGCTGAGATAGTGGCCTGTTGACACGGATGGCCTCGGTCGAACAGCTCAGCTGTTGCCGCTGACAGTGGGCCGACGCGTCCGCTCACAGCGATAGTGCCGCGCCTCTGATGCACCACACCAGTGGCACCAGGTCCTGCACCAGCGGCACCAGGTCCTGCACCAGCGGCACCAGGTCCTGCACCAGCGGCACCAGTGGCACCAGGTCCTGCACCAGTGGCACCAGCGGCACCAGGTCCTGCACCAGCAGCACCAGGTCCTGCACCAGCGGCACCAGGTCCTGCACCAGCGGCACCAGGTCATGCACCAGCGGCACCAGGTCCTGCACCAGTGGCACCAGGTCCTGCACCAGCGGCACCAGGTCCTGCACCAGCGGCACCAGTGGCACCAGGTCCTGCACCAGTGGCACCAGGTCCTGCACCAGCGGCACCAGGTCCTGCACCAGCGGCACCAGGTCCTGCACCAGCGGCACCAGGTCCTGCACCAGCGGCACCAGCAAAGATCCAGTTCTGCACCAGCGACACCAGCAGAGATCCAGTTCTGCACCAGCGGCACCAGGTTCTGCACCAGCGGCACCAGCAGAGATCCAGTTCTGCACCAGCGGCACCAGCAGAGATCCAGTCCTTCACTGGCGACCTCGGTGACGCCAGAAGAGAGCACTAGCTATCCCGACGGTCCCGCGCTAGCGATTTCACCAAATAAGTGAGATTATCAAAATCTCACATACTACATCCGCGGCCTACGCAGCTTTCAGGATAAGTATCATTACTTTCAAGACACAAGAAGTGCGTTACTTCGCAGCGTCAAGGGCGTCGAGTGTTGAGCTCGACGGCAGAGCGACAACCTTCAGGAGTGTCGAGTGTTGAGCTAGACCGCAGAGCGACAACGTTCAGGAGTGTCGAGTGTTGAGCTAGACCGCAGAGCGACAACGTTCAGGAGTGTCGAGTGGAGGCGGAGGCGGACCGAGTGAATGTGAGCGAACAGAACAGTGTGTCAGCTCGGGGTACAGGTGAGTGGACAGAACGGTGTGTTATATCGGTGTACCGGTGACATGACAGAACAGTGTATCATATCAGGTGACATGACAGAACAATGCGTCAGATCGGATGACAAAGCAGAACGGTGCGGCAGGAAGGGCGACAGATTGGTGGACACTGTAGTGTCAGATTGGGGAATATAAACGGTCTCAGATGGTGAAAGGATAGCCATGAGTTAGGTTTGAAGCAAGCTAGCCGTGAGATTCAGCCTCGTCTTACAGTGACAGTGTTGTCCTCTGGTGACAGGTAGTGTGCAATCCTGCAGCGACAGTAGTGTATAGTTTTTCAGTGACAGTAGTGCACCATCCTCCGATGATAGTGACAGTGACAGTAGTGCACCATCCTCCGATGGTAGTGACAGTGAACAGTGGTGCAGCATCCTCCGATGGTAGTGACAGTGGCAGATACAGTGTGACGCCCTCCAGTGGCAGTAGTGCACCATCCTCCGATGGTAGTGACAGTGACAGTGGTGCACCATCCTCTGATGGTAGTGACAGTGACAGTAGTGCACCATCCTCCGATGGTAGTGACAGTGGCAGTAGTGCAGCATCCTCCGATGGTAGTGACAGTGGCAGTAGTGCACCATCCTCCGATGGTAGTGACAGTGACAGTAGTGCACCATCCTCTGATGGTAGTGACAGTGGCAGTAGTGCACCATCCTCCGATGGTAGTGACAGTGACAGTCGTGCACCATCCTCTGATGGTAGTGACAGTGGCAGTAGTGCACCATCCTCCGATGGTAGTGACAGTGGCAGTAGTGCAGCATCCTCCGATGGTAGTGACAGTGACAGTAGTGCACCATCCTCCGATGGTAGTGACAGTGACAGTAGTGCACCATCCTCTGATGGTAGTGACAGTGACAGTAGTGCACCATCCTCTGATGGTAGTGACAGTGACAGTAGTGCACCATCCTCTGATGGTAGTGACAGTGACAGTAGTGCACCATCCTCTGATGGTAGTGACAGTGACAGTAGTGCGCCATCCTCTGATGGTAGTGACAGTGGCAGATACAGTGTGACGCCCTCCAGTGACAGTAGTGCACCATCCTCCGATGGTAGTGACAGTGACAGTGGTGCACCATCCTCCGATGGTAGTGACAGTGGCAGATATAGTGTGACGCCCTCCAGTGGCAGTAGTGCACCATCCTCTGATGGTAGTGACAGTGACAGTAGTGCACCATCCTCCGATGGTAGTGACAGTGGCAGTAGTGCACCATCCTCCGATGGTAGTGACAGTGGCAGTAGTGGACCATCCTCTGATGGTAGTGACAGTGACAGTAGTGCACCATCATTTGATGGTAGTGACAGTGGCAGTAGTGCACCATCCTCCGATGGTAGTGACAGTGACAGTAGTGCACCATCCTCTGATGGTAGTGACAGTGACAGTAGTGCACCATCCTCTGATGGTAGTGACAGTGGCAGTAGTGCACCATCCTCCGATGGTAGTGACAGTGGCAGTAGTGCACCATCCTCCGATGGTAGTGACAGTGACAGTAGTGCACCATCCTCCGATGGTAGTGACAGTGACAGTAGTGCACCATCCTCTGATGGTAGTGACAGTGACAGTAGTGCACCATCCTCTGATGGTAGTGACAGTGACAGTAGTGCACCATCCTCTGATGGTAGTGACAGTGGCAGTAGTGCACCATCCTCCGATGGTAGTGACAGTGGCAGTAGTGCAGCATCCTCCGATGGTAGTGACAGTGGCAGTAGTGCACCATCCTCTGATGGTAGTGACAGTGGCAGTAGTGCACCATCCTCCGATGGTAGTGACAGTGACAGTAGTGCACCATCCTCTGATGGTAGTGACAGTGGCAGTAGTGCACCATCCTCTGATGGTAGTGACAGTGGCAGTAGTGCACCATCCTCTGATGGTAGTGACAGTGACAGTAGTGCACCATCCTCCGATGGTAGTGACAGTGACAGTAGTGCACCATCCTCTGATGGTAGTGACAGTGACAGTAGTGCACCATCCTCTGATGGTAGTGACAGTGGCAGTAGTGCACCATCCTCTGATGGTAGTGACAGTGACAGTAGTGCACCATCCTCCGATGGTAGTGACAGTGACAGTAGTGCACCATCCTCTGATGGTAGTGACAGTGACAGTAGTGCACCATCCTCTGATGGTAGTGACAGTGACAGTAGTGCACCATCCTCTGATGGTAGTGACAGTGGACACCATCCTCTGAGGTAGTGCAGTACAGTCCATCCTCTGATGGTAGTGACAGTGGCAGTAGTGCACCATCCTCCGATGGTAGTGACAGTGGCAGTAGTGCAGCATCCTCCGATGGTAGTGACAGTGGCAGTAGCGCACCATCCTCTGATGGTAGTGACAGTGGCAGTAGTGCACCACCCTCTGATGGTAGTGAAAGTGGCAGTAGTGCACCATCCTCTGATGGTAGTGACAGTGACAGTAGTGCACCATCCTCCGATGGTAGTGACAGTGGCAGTAGTGCACCATCCTCCGATGGTAGTGACAGTGACAGTAGTGCACCATCCTCTGATGGTAGTGACAGTGACAGTAGTGCACCATCCTCTGATGGTAGTGACAGTGGCAGTAGTGCACCATCCTCCGATGGTAGTGACAGTGGCAGTAGTGCACCATCCTCCGATGGTAGTGACAGTGGCAGTAGTGCACCATCCTCTGATGGTAGTGACAGTGGCAGTAGTGCACCATCCTACGATGGTAGTGACAGTGGCAGTAAGTGCACCATCCTCTGATGGTAGTGACAGTGACAGTAGTGCACCATCCTCCGATGGGCAGTGACAGTGGCAGTAGTGCAGCATCCTCCGATGGTAGTGACAGTGGCAGTAGTGCACCATCCTCTGATGGTAGTGACAGTGGCAGTAGTGCACCATCCTCTGATGGTAGTGACAGTGACAGTAGTGCACCATCCTCTGATGGTAGTGACAGTGGCAGTAGTGCACCATCCTCCGATGGTAGTGACAGTGACAGTAGTGCACCATCCTCCGATGGTAGTGACAGTGACAGTAGTGCACCATCCTCTGATGGTAGTGACAGTGACAGTAGTGCACCATCCTCTGATGGTAGTGACAGTGACAGTCGTGCACCATCCTCTGATGGTAGTGACAGTGGCAGTAGTGCACCATCCTCCGATGGTAGTGACAGTGGCAGTAGTGCACCATCCTCCGATGGTAGTGACAGTGGCAGTAGTGCACCATCCTCTGATGGTAGTGACAGTGGCAGTAGTGCACCATCCTCTGATGGTAGTGACAGTGGCAGTAGTGCACCATCCTCTGATGGTAGTGACAGTGGCAGTAGTGCACCATCCTCTGATAGTAGTGACAGTGACAGTAGTGTACCATCCTCTGATGGTAGTGACAGTGACAGTAGTGCACCATCCTCTGATGGTAGTGACAGTGACACGATGGTATTGACAGTGACAGTCGTGCACCATCCTCTGATGGTAGTGACAGTGGCAGTAGTGCACCATCCTCCGATGGTAGTGACAGTGGCAGTAGTGCACCATCCTCCGATGGTAGTGACAGTGGCAGTAGTGCACCATCCTCTGATGGTAGTGACAGTGGCAGTAGTGCACCATCCTCTGATGGTAGTGACAGTGGCAGTAGTGCACCATCCTCTGATGGTAGTGACAGTGACAGTAGTGCACCATCCTCTGATGGTAGTGACAGTGGCAGTAGTGCACCATCCTCCGATGGTAGTGACAGTGGCAGTAGTGCACCATCCTCCGATGGTAGTGACAGTGGCAGTAGTGCACCATCCTCTGATGGTAGTGACAGTGACAGTAGTGCACCATCCTCTGATGGTAGTGACAGTGACAGTAGTGCACCATCCTCTGATGGTAGTGACAGTGGCAGTAGTGCACCATCCTCCGATGGTAGTGACAGTGGCAGTAGTGCACCATCCTCTGATGGTAGTGACAGTGGCAGTAGTGCACCATCCTCTGATGGTAGTGACAGTGGCAGTAGTGCACCATCCTCTGATGGTAGTGACAGTGGCAGTAGTGCACCATCCTCTGATAGTAGTGACAGTGACAGTAGTGTACCATCCTCTGATGGTAGTGACAGTGGCAGTCATCCTCTGATGGTAGTGACAGTGGCAGTAGTGCACCATCCTCCGATGGTAGTGACAGTGACAGTAGTGCACCATCCTCTGATGGTAGTGACAGTGACAGTAGTGCACCATCCTCTGATGGTAGTGACAGTGACAGTAGTGCACCATCCTCTGATGGTAGTGACAGTGACAGTAGTGCACCATCCTCTGATGGTAGTGACAGTGGCAGTAGTGCACCATCCTCCGATGGTAGTGACAGTGGCAGTAGTGCAGCATCCTCCGATGGTAGTGACAGTGGCAGTAGCGCACCATCCTCTGATGGTAGTGACAGTGGCAGTAGTGCACCACCCTCTGATGGTAGTGACAGTGGCAGTAGTGCACCATCCTCTGATGGTAGTGACAGTGACAGTAGTGCACCATCCTCTGATGGTAGTGACAGTGACAGTAGTGCACCATCCTCTGATGGTAGTGACAGTGACAGTAGTGCACCATCCTCTGATGGTAGTGACAGTGACAGTAGTGCACCATCCTCTGATGGTAGTGACAGTGGCAGTAGTGCACCATCCTCCGATGGTAGTGACAGTGGCAGTAGTGCACCATCCTCTGATGGTAGTGACAGTGGCAGTAGTGCACCATCCTCTGATGGTAGTGACAGTGGCAGTAGTGCACCATCCTCTGATGGTAGTGACAGTGACAGTAGTGCACCATCCTCTGATGGTAGTGACAGTGGCAGTAGTGCACCATCCTCCGATGGTAGTGACAGTGACAGTAGTGCACCATCCTCCGATGGTAGTGACAGTGACAGTAGTGCACCATCCTCTGATGGTAGTGACAGTGACAGTGACAGTAGTGCACCATCCTCTGATGGTAGTGACAGTGACAGTAGTGCACCATCCTCTGATGGTAGTGACAGTGACAGTAGTGCACCATCCTCTGATGGTAGTGACAGTGGCAGTAGTGCACCATCCTCCGATGGTAGTGACAGTGGCAGTAGTGCAGCATCCTCCGATGGTAGTGACAGTGGCAGTAGTGCACCATCCTCTGATGGTAGTGACAGTGGCAGTAGTGCACCATCCTCTGATGGTAGTGACAGTGACAGTCGTGCACCATCCTCTGATGGTAGTGACAGTGACAGTAGTGCACCATCCTCCGATGGTAGTGACAGTGGCAGTAGCGCACCATCCTCTGATGGTAGTGACAGTGATAGTGAATTGAATGCACCATCCTCTGATGGTAGTGACAGTGACAGTCGTGCACCATCCTCTGATGGTAGTGACAGTGGCAGTAGTGAACCATCCTCCGATGGTAGTGACAGTGACAGTAGTGCACCATCCTCCGATGGTAGTGACAGTGACAGTAGTGCACCATCCTCTGATGGTAGTGACAGTGACAGTAGTGCACCATCCTCTGATGGTAGTGACAGTGACAGTCGTGCACCATCCTCTGATGGTAGTGACAGTGGCAGTAGTGCACCATCCTCCGATGGTAGTGACAGTGGCAGTAGTGCAGCATCCTCCGATGGTAGTGACAGTGGCAGTAGTGCACCATCCTCTGATGGTAGTGACAGTGGCAGTAGTGCACCATCCTCTGATGGTAGTGACAGTGACAGTCGTGCACCATCCTCTGATGGTAGTGACAGTGACAGTAGTGCACCATCCTCCGATGGTAGTGACAGTGACAGTAGTGCACCATCCTCTGATGGTAGTGACAGTGACAGTAGTGCACCATCCTCTGATGGTAGTGACAGTGGCAGTAGTGCACCATCCTCTGATGGTAGTGACAGTGGCAGTAGTGCACCATCCTCTGATGGTAGTGACAGTGACAGTAGTGCACCATCCTCTGATGGTAGTGACAGTGACAGTAGTGCACCATCCTCCGATGGTAGTGACAGTGACAGTAGTGCACCATCCTCCGATGGTAGTGACAGTGACAGTAGTGCACCATCCTCTGATGGTAGTGACAGTGACAGTAGTGCACCATCCTCTGATGGTAGTGACAGTGACAGTAGTGCACCATCCTCTGATGGTAGTGACAGTGGCAGTAGTGCACCATCCTCCGATGGTAGTGACAGTGGCAGTAGTGCACCATCCTCCGATGGTAGTGACAGTGGCAGTAGTGCACCATCCTCTGATGGTAGTGACAGTGGCAGTAGTGCACCATCCTCTGATGGTAGTGACAGTGGCAGTAGTGCACCATCCTCTGATGGTAGTGACAGTGGCAGTAGTGCACCATCCTCCGATGGTAGTGACAGTGGCAGTAGTGCACCATCCTCCATGGTATGGTAGTGACATGCAGTAGTGCACCATCCTCTGATGGTAGTGACAGTGGCAGTAGTGCACCATCCTCTGATGGTAGTGACAGTGACAGTAGTGCACCATCCTCTGATGGTAGTGACAGTGGCAGTAGTGCACACCATCCTCCGATGGTAGTGACAGTGGCAGATGGTAGTGACAGTGACAGTAGTGCACCATCCTCCGATGGTAGTGACAGTGACAGTAGTGCACCATCCTCCGATGGTAGTGACAGTGACAGTAGTGCACCATCCTCTGATGGTAGTGACAGTGACAGTAGTGCACCATCCTCTGATGGTAGTGACAGTGACAGTAGTGCACCATCCTCTGATGGTAGTGACAGTGGCAGTAGTGCACCATCCTCCGATGGTAGTGACAGTGGCAGTAGTGCAGCATCCTCCGATGGTAGTGACAGTGGCAGTAGTGCACCATCCTCTGATGGTAGTGACAGTGGCAGTAGTGCACCATCCTCTGATGGTAGTGAAAGTGGCAGTAGTGCACCATCCTCTGATGGTAGTGACAGTGACAGTAGTGCACCATCCTCCGATGGTAGTGATGGTAGTGACAGTGACAGTAGTGCACCATCCTCTGATGGTAGTGACAGTGACAGTAGTGCACCATCCTCTGATGGTAGTGACAGTGACAGTAGTGCACCATCCTCTGATGGTAGTGACAGTGACAGTAGTGCACCATCCTCTGATGGTAGTGACAGTGACAGTAGTGCACCATCCTCTGATGGTAGTGACAGTGGCAGTAGTGCACCATCCTCCGATGGTAGTGACAGTGGCAGTAGTGCACCATCCTCCGATGGTAGTGACAGTGGCAGTAGTGCACCATCCTCTGATGGTAGTGACAGTGGCAGTAGTGCACCATCCTCTGATGGTAGTGACAGTGACAGTAGTGCACCATCCTCCGATGGTAGTGACAGTGAATAGTGCACCATCCTCCGATGGTAGTGACAGTGACAGTAGTGCACCATCCTCTGATGGTAGTGACAGTGACAGTAGTGCACCATCCTCTGATGGTAGTGACAGTGGCAGTAGTGCACCATCCTCTGATGGTAGTGACAGTGGCAGTAGTGCACCATCCTCCGATGGTAGTGACAGTGGCAGTAGTGCACCATCCTCTGATGGTAGTGACAGTGGCAGTAGTGCACCATCCTCTGATGGTAGTGACAGTGGCAGTAGTGCACCATCCTCTGATGGTAGTGACAGTGACAGTCGTGCACCATCCTCTGATGGTAGTGACAGTGGCAGTAGTGCACCATCCTCCGATGGTAGTGACAGTGACAGTAGTGCACCATCCTCCGATGGTAGTGACAGTGACAGTAGTGCACCATCCTCTGATGGTAGTGACAGTGACAGTAGTGCACCATCCTCTGATGGTAGTGACAGTGACAGTCGTGCACCATCCTCTGATGGTAGTGACAGTGGCAGTAGTGCACCATCCTCCGATGGTAGTGACAGTGGCAGTAGTGCAGCATCCTCCGATGGTAGTGACAGTGGCAGTAGCGCACCATCCTCTGATGGTAGTGACAGTGGCAGTAGTGCACCATCCTCTGATGGTAGTGACAGTGGCAGTAGTGCACCATCCTCCGATGGTAGTGACAGTGGCAGTAGTGCACCATCCTCCGATGGTAGTGACAGTGGCAGTAGTGCACCATCCTCTGATGGTAGTGACAGTGGCAGTAGTGCACCATCCTCTGATGGTAGTGACAGTGACAGTAGTGCACCATCCTCTGATGGTAGTGACAGTGACAGTAGTGCACCATCCTCTGATGGTAGTGACAGTGGCAGTAGTGCACCATCCTCCGATGGTAGTGACAGTGACAGTAGTGCACCATCCTCCGATGGTAGTGACAGTGACAGTAGTGCACCATCCTCTGATGGTAGTGACAGTGACAGTAGTGCACCATCCTCTGATGGTAGTGACAGTGACAGTAGTGCACCATCCTCTGATGGTAGTGACAGTGGCAGTAGTGCACCATCCTCCGATGGTAGTGACAGTGGCAGTAGTGCACAGAGTGAAGGGCAGTAGTGCACCATCCTCTGATGGTAGTGACAGTGGCAGTAGTGCACCATCCTCTGATGGTAGTGACAGTGGCAGTAGTGCACCACCCTCTGATGGTAGTGAAAGTGGCAGTAGTGCACCATCCTCTGATGGTAGTGACAGTGACAGTAGTGCACCATCCTCCGATGGTAGTGACAGTGACAGTAGTGCACCATCCTCTGATGGTAGTGACAGTGACAGTAGTGCACCATCCTCTGATGGTAGTGACAGTGACAGTAGTGCACCATCCTCTGATGGTAGTGACAGTGGCAGTAGTGCACCATCCTCCGATGAGTGAAGATAAATGGTAGTGACAGTGGCAGTAGTGCACCATCCTCTGATGGTAGTGACAGTGAGTAGTGCACCATCCTCTGATGGTAGTGACAGTGGCAGTAGTGCACCATCCTCTGATGGTAGTGACAGTGACAGTAGTGCACCATCCTCTGATGGTAGTGACAGTGAGAACAATGCAGTGACAGTGCAGTAGTGCACCATCCTCTGATGGTAGTGACAGTGACAGTAGTGCACCATCCTCTGATGGTAGTGACAGTGACAGTAGTGCACCATCCTCTGATGGTAGTGACAGTGGCAGTAGTGCACCATCCTCCGATGGTAGTGACAGTGGCAGTAGTGCACCATCCTCCGATGGTAGTGACAGTGGCAGTAGCGCACCATCCTCTGATGGTAGTGACAGTGGCAGTAGTGCACCACCCTCTGATGGTAGTGACAGTGGCAATGGAGTACAGTGGCAGTAGTGCACCATCCTCTGATGGTAGTGACAGTGGCAGTAGTGCACCATCCTCTGATGGTAGTGACAGTGACAGTAGTGCACCATCCTCTGATGGTAGTGACAGTGACAGTAGTGCACCATCCTCTGATGGTAGTGACAGTGGCAGTAGTGCACCATCCTCCGATGGTAGTGACAGTGACAGTAGTGCACCATCCTCCGATGGTAGTGACAGTGACAGTAGTGCACCATCCTCTGATGGTAGTGACAGTGACAGTAGTGCACCATCCTCTGATGGTAGTGACAGTGACAGTCGTGCACCATCCTCTGATGGTAGTGACAGTGGCAGTAGTGCACCATCCTCCGATGGTAGTGACAGTGGCAGTAGTGCAGCATCCTCCGATGGTAGTGACAGTGGCAGTAGTGCACCATCCTCTGATGGTAGTGACAGTGGCAGTAGTGCACCATCCTCTGATGGTAGTGACAGTGACAGTAGTGCACCATCCTCTGATGGTAGTGACAGTGACAGTAGTGCACCATCCTCTGATGGTAGTGACAGTGACAGTAGTGCACCATCCTCTGATGGTAGTGACAGTGACAGTAGTGCACCATCCTCTGATGGTAGTGACAGTGGCAGTAGTGCACCATCCTCTGATGGTAGTGACAGTGGCAGTAGTGCACCATCCTCTGATGGTAGTGACAGTGGCAGTAGTGCACCATCCTCTGATGGTAGTGACAGTGGCAGTAGTGCACCATCCTCCGATGGTAGTGACAGTGACAGTAGTGCACCATCCTCTGATGCATCCTCTGATGGTAGTGACAGTGACAGTAGTGCACCATCCTCTGATGGTAGTGACAGTGACAGTAGTGCACCCCTCGATGACAGTAGTGCACCATCCTCCGATGGTAGTGACAGTGGCAGTAGTGCACCATCCTCCTGATGGTAGTGACAGTGACAGTAGTGCACCATCCTCCGATGGTAGTGACAGTGGCAGTAGTGCACCATCCTCCGATGGTAGTGACAGTGGCAGTAGTGCACCATCCTCCGATGGTAGTGACAGTGGCAAGTGATGGTAGTGACAGTGGCAGTAGTGCACCATCCTCTGATGGTAGTGACAGTGACAGTAGTGCACCATCCTCCGATGGTAGTGACAGTGGCAGTAGTGCACCATCCTCTGATGGTAGTGACAGTGGCAGTAGTGCACCATCCTCCGATGGTAGTGACAGTGGCAGTAGTGCACCATCCTCCGATGGTAGTGACAGTGGCAGTAGTGCACCATCCTCTGATGGTAGTGACAGTGGCAGTAGTGCACCATCCTCTGATGGTAGTGACAGTGACAGTCGTGCACCATCCTCTGATGGTAGTGACAGTGGCAGTAGTGCACCATCCTCCGATGGTAGTGACAGTGACAGTAGTGCACCATCCTCCGATGGTAGTGACAGTGACAGTAGTGCACCATCCTCTGATGGTAGTGACAGTGACAGTAGTGCACCATCCTCTGATGGTAGTGACAGTGACAGTAGTGCACCATCCTCTGATGGTAGTGACAGTGGCAGTAGTGCACCATCCTCCGATGGTAGTGACAGTGGCAGTAGTGCACCATCCTCCGATGGTAGTGACAGTGGCAGTAGTGCACCATCCTCTGATGGTAGTGACAGTGACAGTCAGTAGTGCACCATCCTCTGATGGTAGTGACAGTGGCACAGTAGTGCACCATCCTCCGATGGTAGTGACAGTGACAGTAGTGCACCATCCTCTCGATGGTAGTGACAGTGACAGTAGTGCACCATCCTCTGATGGTAGTGAAAGTAGGCACCATCCTCTGATGGTAGTGACAGTGACAGTAGTGCACCATCCTCCGGACATCCTCTGATGGTAGTGACAGTGGCAGTAGTGCACCATCCTCTGATGGTAGTGACAGTGGCAGTAGTGCACCATCCTCTGATGGTAGTGACAGTGGCAGTAGTGCACCATCCTCTGATGGTAGTGACAGTGGCAGTAGTGCACCATCCTCCGATGGTAGTGACAGTGACAGTAGTGCACCATCCTCCGATGGTAGTGACAGTGACAGTAGTGCACCATCCTCTGATGGTAGTGACAGTGACAGTAGTGCACCATCCTCCGATGGTAGTGACAGTGACAGTAGTGCACCATCCTCTGATGGTAGTGACAGTGACAGTAGTGCACCATCCTCTGATGGTAGTGACAGTGGCAGTAGTGCACCATCCTCTGATGGTAGTGACAGTGACAGTAGTGCACCATCCTCCGATGGTAGTGACAGTGGCAGTAGTGCACCATCCTCCGATGGTAGTGACAGTGGCAGTAGTGCACCATCCTCTGATGGTAGTGACAGTGACAGTAGTGCACCATCCTCTGATGGTAGTGACAGTGACAGTAGTGCACCATCCTCTGATGGTAGTGACAGTGACAGTAGTGCACCATCCTCTGATGGTAGTGACAGTGACAGTAGTGCACCATCCTCCGATGGTAGTGACAGTGACAGTAGTGCACCATCCTCTGATGGTAGTGACAGTGACAGTAGTGCACCATCCTCCGATGGTAGTGACAGTGACAGTAGTGCACCATCCTCTGATGGTAGTGACAGTGACAGTAGTGCACCATCCTCCGATGGTAGTGACAGTGGCAGTAGTGCACCATCCTCCGATGGTAGTGACAGTGACAGTAGTGCACCATCCTCCGATGGTAGTGACAGTGACAGTAGTGCACCATCCTCTGATGGTAGTGACAGTGACAGTAGTGCACCATCCTCCGATGGTAGTGACAGTGACAGTAGTGCACCATCCTCTGATGGTAGTGACAGTGGCAGTAGTGCACCATCCTCTGATGGTAGTGACAGTGACAGTAGTGCACCATCCTCTGATGGTAGTGACAGTGACAGTAGTGCACCATCCTCTGATGGTAGTGACAGTGGCAGTAGTGCACCATCCTCGATGGTAGTGACAGTGGCAGTAGTGCACCATGGTCTGATGGTAGTGACCATCCTCTGAGGTAGTGATTGTAGCAGTAGTGCACCATCGCTCTTTACTGATGGTAGGTGACAGTGGCAGTGCTGCACCATCCTCTGATGGTAGTGACGGAGTGACAGTAGTGCACTTCCCATCCCAATGTGGCTTTGTCCGATGGTAGTGACCACGGGGGGGTGGGGGTGGGGGTTGAAATTTCACCTAATTTCTGAAAAGTGGCAACTTGTCCCACTCAGTTTTCTTTCGTGTCCCACCAAGCCTCAGCTGCTTGAGTGTAATCGCCGCAAAATTGCACTTAATGATGTATAAAATGAAAACATATATGCGAGATAATCAACACAAATTATAGAAACCGATTAAGCCAATCAATGGGATTCACAAACCATCTGTCGTCACAAAATCTCAGAATGCTAAATCTGGAAACGTTGGAAATTTTTGCTTCCAGGCCATTATTGATTAACATGAACCTTGACGATCTTGTGTTTTCGCTTCGTTGGAAAATTGTGCTTTGTCAGGCAACAAAATTACATTATCACAAGGCTTTATGTTGCAATCCCCTGTACATATATTGATATATCTTAAACAAACACATAACTCTCTGTGTCCTTGAGTACCTTGAAGACTATTGAGGGAAGTAATGGGCAGCTTTAAGCACGTACGTCAAACTTACGTATTCGTGTTCGGTGACATGTTCGCCAGAGGCGTATTTGTATTGACATCGGCATTTAGCGTCGGGTTTATGATCGTTTGAATCAATTACCATTGATTTTTTTCAGCCTCCCATTTTTTGTCTTTTCATCCAAACCTGCTCAAATCTGGTATCACTAGCCATAGCCTGAGCTGAACCATCGTGTAACATTTCAGACCGGTACATGTCAAGGACAAATTTCTAGGTCAAAAGTTAACTGGATTCATTGGATGGCGATATTGAAGCGATATCGACAGAAGGCGAGGTTCGGCTGCTATCGCTTCAATTTCCAGCAGCTCGGCGGCATTCAATGTGGTTTGCTCTGAGGTATCAGAACGCTAATGAAGCGCTAGCAATCGAATCAAGGTAAGGCCACGCCGATCATCCGGTCCGCTCAATTTTCTTTAGTTTTCGGTAAAACCCATCCAAATCTGGTATCAAGCAATAACCAGTGGTGAACACTAGAGCAACATTTCAAACCGGACATGTCAAGGTTAAGCACTTTATTGAGTTATTCGATGACCTCGCGTTTCGTCGCTGTGGATTCAATTTGCATTATGTGGGTGTCATTCGACGTGGCTTACCGTACGGTATCAGAATGCTGAGATATCGAAATATTTTCACAGGTGTCGAAGGTCCAGTGTGTGCACAATGATTGAGTGTAATAGGAATAGCAGGGTCAAATCTGTTTTTATTTGCAGCCGTTGTGATAGCAGGTACTCATATCCTATATAACCAGGAGCTCCCCCAAGAAATCCTTTTTTCCAAGAAAACCTGCTCATACGGCCCTCTCATCCTTGATTTTGAATTTTCGCCGCCACTTTGCTGTTCCGAACATATAATATTTGTCTTCAAATTGTGCGCTTTCCTTTTAATTGTTCAACGGAACTTGACAAATTTGGACGCGAAGCCACACATTTTTATAACCAACCTGAGTTCATAACCACGAGAGCAATGTTGTAAGCAGGGGCGGATCCAGGAATTATTATCTGGGGCACCTGTCTGGATGGGTGCCATTTCTTTGGAGCGGCGCCACTGCGAAATCACCTGGAGAGCACCTCCGGCTGCAACATTCGAGGGGCCGGGATGCACTCGGTCCTTCCCGAAGGGGCGACTTCCCTTCCAAGGGGATGCCTCTGTCTGAAAAAAAAATCGAGCTGGTACACAAGAAACTTTTCAGACGGGCGTATTTTCCCGGCGTGAGGGTCCCTACCTTCACGTTGGGGGTACATGCCTTCAGCGCATCCTTTATCCACATCCTTTATCCGCTCTGGTTGTCATCGCATCGAAGTTTGTCCCGTAAAACTGGAAAACGTGGGCAAGGTTATTGTATGTCCATATTTACTACAATAATGTCATCGTCCAATATTTTATGCTTTTCCTGCTACAAGAGGGCAGTATTTAACATACTTGCAGCATGGCTCAGTGGTAATTGTTGAATTGGGCTGGCACATATGACAGAAGGCTAGATTTCCATAGGCAGTGATAAGGAGTGAAAATTGCTAATTTTGGCCGATTATTTCGTGGTAAATCTGCGGTATAAGGTATTACTTTTAAAAGATTTTCCTTGGAATACCATGTTTATGAAGGTGACGAAGATGATGGAACCACATATTTTCTGTTGAAATGCTTCGTTTTCAGGTTGTGGGCAAAATAGTGCCAAAAAAGGAGCTTTGAGTTAGGTTACATTCCACAATTGAAAAAAAAAAATCAAATGAAGTGCAACATAACCTAACCTAACCTAGCCTAACCTACCTTTGGGGAAAATACAATTATGGAAGTGTCAAGTATGTATATTTGGAAAATTATCAAAACTAAAAAAAGAGACCTAACCCAGCCTAACTTAACCCGCGCCGTCTTTCCGGTCAAGCCCTCACACCTCGTCTCGGGAGGGGGGGGCGGGTTGACGACTCCCTCTAAAATCCAAACTAAGCATCGCACGAAAACGAAAGAGGTGTCATCGGAAAGCGCTCGAGTAGGGTCTGGATCCACCATCCAAAACAACTTCCCCCGAAAAGTGACGTCACCAGGGGGCTAGATTTTCACGACTTTTCACGACTTCCATTATGTTTTTGACTCTGGGAAGTTCATTTTGGGGTATATGAAGAAAAAAAATATTTGGATTCAGAAAAGGACAGCGAAGTCGACCAGGCCTAAATCCCCCCCCCGCGAAAAAAAAAACAAAGTTAATATTTTCGAAATTTCCAAATTTTCAGTTTTTATGTTTCCTTTAATTTTTATTTTCCAATGGATAGAACAGACCGAGAAACGTTGTTGGAAGTCAACTTTCCTTAATAAAAAATGCTTACTTTAGCCAGAGTCCTCTGTTTGAACTGCAATTTGGCAAATACACAAAATT
Source organism: Imbricaverruca yamaguchii (assembly GCA_034440575.1). Lineage (NCBI taxonomy): Eukaryota > Metazoa > Arthropoda > Thecostraca > Neoverrucidae > Imbricaverruca > Imbricaverruca yamaguchii. Next base: position 164,106 of record JAOTOL010001135.1, on the reverse strand, counting down.
CCTATGTAGTCAAAAATGAGAAAAAAATTACACACCTACGTCTTGTTGCATCCGTAATGATATGCAAACGCTGAAAGTTTCATTAAAATATCTGTATCCGTTAAAGTGTGACGACTAGTTGAACTTTTTTGGAGGTGCCTTCACTTGATCTTGACTAACTCGTTGACCCTAGATGACCTGACATAAAAAAAATTAATTAGCATGTCAAATTGATGTGGGAAAAGGTATGCCAAATTTGGGCGCGCTGCCCCTAGCCGTTCGTCCGCTATCCGCGAAAAATCTGACGGTGGGCTGTTGAAGACCCCCGAGACGGGACGGGTTAACCTAACATAGCCTAAGCTACTTTTGAAGAAAAATGTATTTTTTCAAATATTTTCTGATTGTTCGGGGAACTTCTCGGCATTATTGTGATTTAAAGTGGTTACAAGAAAATCCTGTACATACAGTTGCCACCATAAACCAAACAAATGGGCTTGGTTTGATTAGGTTGGTTTAGTTTTAGTTTTTAAGGCCGAAAATGTGTGCAAAAAAAATATTTGCACAGAATATAAGTGTACTCTTCTTAATCACCTGCATAAAGATTTTGAAGACAGTTAAAAAAGCTGATCCTGCCAATTTTCCATTTTGTCCGGAAAATATTATTTTTAGCAATGAAAATATTAAACACCAGACATTGACAATGAAGTGGCAGAAATCAAACATACCATTTTTTTCGAGGGCTACCACCTTGGTCTAGTCCTAACTTACCGGGTCCCTGGTTTGTCCCCAATTTATTTTCTTTGAAACCTTGGTTACAGCCATGGCTTTGTCCCCCAATGATCTAAACCTTCATCATGGTGCCCTATGTGGCGTGGCTCCCTACTCGATTTCGGCGCCTCCAATGCCTTCATGTCTGTGCCCGCCAGAAGCCTGCTGCTATGCTGGGCTGATGCCCTATGCTAGGCCGATGCTCCACCGTGGGCCAGACATGAGCCTGGGGTCGCCGCTGACTCTGGGCCTGACGTCCGACACCTGGGCCGACACCTGGACCGACACCTGGGCCGACACCGAGCCCACCGCCGGGCCGCCCGGCGCCGGCTGCAACTTCAGCAACCTCGACCCCAGCCACGCCGTCTGCAACATCACCTGCTGCAACTTCGGCGACGGCTGCGTCATCGACTTCAGGTGGGCACACGAGACGGCTGCGTCGTCAACTTCAGGTGAGCACACGAGACGGCTGCGTTGCCAACTTCAGGTGAGCATACGACGGCCGGAGTGGAGGCGGGAATGTCACTCCGAGTGTGACGACAAGTCGGACGGTGCGAGGTCAGCATGTGTGCGCTCCAATGAAAAGATCGTAAACAGTAGTTTTGGCCTCAGCTCTGGCTTTGGCGTCGCGCCATGGTTGCCTCAAGGTTTCGGCTCCGGACTATCCCTGACCACAACCGCTTCTGCTACGCTATGTTTTGGGCAGCGCGCTTCGATGACGTGCTGTCGCGCTTCCTACGATTTTTCCGCCGCAAACTTGCACAATTATTTTGGTGAGCATCTACTGCTCAAGCTGAGAGCGACATGGACTTTACGTGCCACGGAGCGAAAGCGCGGCGTGACAGCTAGACCCATATGTGGAGAAGTTTGCGAATTATTGGCGCGGCCCAGTGCATAGGAGCGGCGAGGGGTGCCATTGTGACCGGTGGAGCCACCCCGTAGGGTCGCATTCGTCGTCAACCTGACACAACTGACTGTCAGCTAACCCCGTGACAACCCTGCTGTAGCCCTTCGGTGACCCTTCGGTGACCTTTCGGTGACCCTTCGGTAACCTGCCGGCAGCACCAAGAACATCACACCGTGGCGCGTGATGGAGCCCGGCCAGCTGGCGCTGTTCGGACTGGGAGTCACGTGCGAGACCATACCTGGCATACTGGGCAACGTTCTGGTCATCATCATCATACTCAACAACAGGTGCGAGACCATACCTGGCATACTGGGCAACGTGCTGGTCATCATCATCATACTCAACAACAGGTGCGAGACCATACTCGGCATACTGGGCAACGTGCTGGTCATCATCGTCATACTCAACAACAGGTGCGAGTCCATACCCGGCATACTGGGCAACGTGCTGGTCATCATCATCATACTCAACAACAGGTGCGAGACCATACCCGGCATACTGGGCAACGTGCTGGTCATCACCATCATACTCAACAACAGGTGCGAGACCATACCCGGCATACTGGGCAACGTGCTGGTCATCATCATCATACTCAACAACAGGTGCGAGACCATACCCGGCATACTGGGTAACGTGCTGGTCATCATCATCATCATACTCAACAACAGGTGCGAGACCATACCTGGCATACTGGGCAACGTGCTGGTCATCATCATCATACTCAACAACAGGTGCGAGACCATACTGGGCAACGTGCTGGTCATCATCATCATACTCAACAACAGGTGCGAGACCATACTGGGCAACGTGATGGTCATCATCGTCATACTGAACAACAGGTGAGCTGGGCGCGCCAACACTCGCACGCCTGGTGGTGTAACACACAGATGAACAGCCAGGGTTGCCAGGTGTCAGAGTTGCCGGCTGCCAATGTTACCCAAATGCATCGTCTGCGAGTCAGAGTTTCCAGGTCAAGAGTTGCCAGGTATGAGGGTTCTCAGATACAACAGTTGCCAGATGAAAAGATTGCCGGGTGCCAAGAGTTGTCGGCGTCGGCATTGGTTAGGGTATTGTAGGACGGGAAACTTACCCCTAGGCTACTTGTCCCCGCGTCGGTATTGTAGAGCGTCAGGGTCACCAGGTGTCAGCGTTGCGAACTGTGAATAACCCAGGTCAGGTCAGGTGAGGCCGAGCTTTGTCGTGTGAGATGGTTGGTGTGGTTCTGGTGGCTTGGTGTTTGTATTAGATTATGTTCTGACAGCTCTAACCATTTCGAGGCTATGGGATCCAGGGGACGACTGCAAAGAAAATATTACCCGGACACTGAAGTCGGCGTGAGTAAGGCGAACGGGTGTGGAGATGATTCGATTTGCTACGCAAAGGACGGTACACTCTCTTGAGCTCTGCTAATGTTCAGAACCTTTAATAGCATCAACATCATTATCTGTCTGTCTGTCTATCTGTCTAAGAGATGCCTATTACATGCGAATATCGATACCTTCGGGCCACAGCTGGTCCACAGCTGACCTCAGGTCAGGTCGGACGGCCTGCTTTGACTGCACTGTTTGCCGCAGCATCATGAGGAACGATATCAACATGTTCATTCTGAACATGGCCGTGGCCGACCTGATCACTTCGGCGGTGCTGCCACCTACCTTCCTGGTGGAGAACATTTACCAGGCGTACCGCCTGGGACCGGGCTGGTGTCAGTACGGCGAGAGTGTCAGATGTGAGTACCGACGGTCCCACTGACACTGACACTGACACTGACACTGACACTGCCTGGGACCGGGCTGGTGTCAGTACGGCGAGAGTGTCAGATGTGAGTACCGACGGTCCCACTGACACTGACACTGACACTGACACTGCCTGGGACCGGGCTGGTGTCAGTACGGCGAGAGTGTCAGATGTGAGTACAGACGGTCCCACTGACACTGACACTGACACTGACACTGCCTGAGACCGGGCTGGTGTCAGTACGGCGAGAGTGTCAGATGTGAGTACCGACGGTCCCACTGACACTGACACTGACACTGACACTAACGCAGACGCAGCTACTGCCTGGGACCGGGCTAGTGTCAGTACAGCGAGAGTGTCAGATGTGAGTAACAACGGTCCCACTGACACTGACACTGACACTGACACTAACGCAGACGCAGCTACTGCCTGTGACCGGGCTGGTGTCAGTACGACGAGAGTGTCAGATGTGAGTACCGACGGTCCCACTGACACTGACACTGACACTGACACTAACACTGCCTGAGACCGGGCTGGTGTCAGTACGGCGAGAGTGTCAGATGAGTACCGACGGTCCCACTGACACTGACACTGATACTGACACAGCCTGAGACCGGGCTGGTGTCAGTACAGCGAGAGTGTCAGATGTGAGTACCAACGGTCCCAATGACACTGACACTGACGCAGACGCAGCTACCGCCTGAGACAGGGCTGGTGTCAGTACTGCAAGTGTTGTCCGTGATAATGACTGCCGTGGTACAGATTCAGCGCGCATGAAAATGTATTGCCTGTTATGTGCATCTGCTTCTCTGCCAGCTCATTTCGCCGTCATTCCAGAAAACACTGAGAGGGGGTAAGGGGTCGGGGTGTGGACTCCAGAAAGGAGCGAGGCAGGTGCTCTTCTTCAGCTATATTCCACTATTACAGTAGCCCAGCAACATTTGCATATCGGAATGGTTTGCTGGTCACCTGGGCTGACCACCTGGGCTGACCACCTGGGCGGCCACCTGGGCGACCACCTGGGCTGGTCACCTGGGCTGACCACCTGGGCTGACCACCTGGGCTGGTCACCTGGGCGACCACCTGGGCGACCACCTGGGCGACCACCTGGCTGGCCACCTGGGCGCCACCTGGGCGACCACCTGGGCTGACCACCTGGGCTGGCCACCTGGGCTGGTCACCTGGGCTGGTCACCTGGGCTGACCACCTGGGCACCACCTGGGCAAAGGCGTGTACTTTAAGCGAATTAGTGGTGCTGCAGTGTCGTATTTCAGTGACGCAGCTACTGACGTCAGTGCTGAGTATCTCAGTGATCAGTGTGCGGTCTGATCTGCTGCCGTATTTCAGTGACGCTGCTGGTAGTACGGCAAGTGTCAGATGTGAGTACCGACGGTCCCACGACACACACACACACACAACCAACGCAGCTCCGGGACCGGGCGTGTCAGTACAGCGAGAGTGTCAGATGAGTAACAACGGTCCCACTGACACTGACACTGACACTGACACTAACGCAGACGCAGCTACTGCCTGTGACCGGGCTGGTGTCAGTACGACGAGAGTGTCAGATGTGAGTACCGACGGTCCCACTGACACTGACACTGACACTGACACTAACACTGCCTGAGACCGGGCTGGTGTCAGTACGGCGAGAGTGTCAGATGTGAGTACCGACGGTCCCACTGACACTGACACTGATACTGACACAGCCTGAGACCGGGCTGGTGTCAGTACAGCGAGAGTGTCAGATGTGAGTACCAACGGTCCCAATGACACTGACACTGACGCAGACGCAGCTACCGCCTGAGACAGGGCTGGTGTCAGTACTGCAAGTGTTGTCCGTGATAATGACTGCCGTGGTACAGATTCAGCGCGCATGAAAATGTATTGCCTGTTATGTGCATCTGCTTCTCTGCCAGCTCATTTCGCCGTCATTCCAGAAAACACTGAGAGGGGGGGGGGGGTAAGGGGTCGGGGTGTGGACTCCAGAAAGGAGCGAGGCAGGTGCTCTTCTTCAGCTATATTCCACTATTACAGTAGCCCAGCAACATTTGCATATCGGAATGGTTTGCTGGTCACCTGGGCTGACCACCTGGGCTGACCACCTGGGCTGGCCACCTGGGCTGACCACCTGGGCTGGTCACCTGGGCTGACCACCTGGGCTGACCACCTGGGCTGGTCACCTGGGCTGACCACCTGGGCTGACCACCTGGGCTGACCACCTGGGCTGGCCACCTGGGCTGGCCACCTGGGCTGACCACCTGGGCTGACCACCTGGGCTGGCCACCTGGGCTGGTCACCTGGGCTGGTCACCTGGGCTGACCACCTGGGCTGACCACCTGGGCAAAGGCGTGTTGACTTTAAGCGAATTAGTGGTGCTGCAGTGTCGTATTTCAGTGACGCAGCTACTGACGTCAGTGCTGAGTATCTCAGTGATCAGTGTGCGGTCTGATCTGCTGCCGTATTTCAGTGACGCTGCTGCTGACGTCGGTGCTGAGTATCTCAGTGATCAGTGTGGACCGACTGTGGGGTCTGTTGCGGCCGTTCCATCAGCAGTTCAGGCCGATCACCACCAGGGTGATCATGCTGGCGACCTGGGTGGTGGCCGCTGCCGTCTCCTTCTACCCGTCCCAGCTCACCAACTACTCGGTGAGGGGGCGGGGATGGCCGAGTGGTTAAGGTGTCGGGCTATGGGTACCAAAGGTCCCGGGTTCGACACTAGCGCCGCTCAAGACATTTCCCAATTCCGCGGCCCACCGGCGAAAGTGTGGGCGGCGCCATTAGCCGTGAATGTGCATGAAGTGCGTCGTGAGCCACCCAATAAATAAACAACAACAAACTACTCGGTGAGAGCGACCTGACCTTAAAAGTGACATATTTTTTCTTTGGATGGAAATGGGTGGAAAGTATCAGTCACCGAATGCTGATTATGCATTCTTTCCTGTAAAATTATAACGTATATTCTTATATCTTATAAGAATATGCGCTATAATTTTACGCTATAATACGTAATTGTATGCCTTATAGCATCCCGCTTATAAATGCGTGCCTAGGTACTGCGCATTTCAGGCTTGAATCAGTGTCGTGTTTGTAGCTTCAGCGCCATCATGCATCTCATCACTATTATGGAGAGTGCAGCACCGACGTTCATGACGAAATACTAGATTCTGCGATTAACGACTACCTATAATGCGATGTGCCATGCAGTTGTTCCTTGATACAACGAAAACTTGTCATAAGAAGTATCCTATTGTCTTCTGATGGGGTTTTCAAGAGTTTAAGATGTTGTGAATAATGACGAGATGTTAAGATTCATGACGAAATCCAACATCCTACTCAATTATTTTGACACCGCACACCTAATGAAAACGCATTATTTTAGCACTTCACCTTGCCTATGGCATTCACATTGCCATTCACTATACCATTCACCATGCCATTCCACTTTACCGTTCACCTATACTTCTCTGACGTCACTTGTTTGTTGCAACAAGATGAGCAAGTTTCACTCCTTATCATTGCCTTTCAACATCCAGCTTTATGTTTTTTTTGTGCTGGTCGCGAGTAAACTAGCCGCCACAAAGCAATTCTGTAAATGCGCTGAAATTGCCCTCGCGTAGGAGGCAAAAAGTAATACATTGCACGTTGGGTTTATTGTAGTAAATATAGATGCGTAATAACCTTTCCCATGCTTTCCCGTTTTACGAGGAGACATTTGGTTGGTTGTTGGTTTTGCGACACATCAACCGTTGAGTCATGTAGCGTCGCCAATCTCTCACGCCGATTGGTCGCGGGCGAAGAGTAGCGACAGGTGAGACTGGAACCCACAACCTTTCGATTGTGAGACGAGCAGCTTACCCCTAGACTACTCGTCCCCACGAGGAAACATTTCGATGCAATGACAGCCAGTTTGGATAAACGGTATGACACTGAGGACATGTGCCACCCACATGAACAGTATCGTCCCTCCGGCCGGGAAAAGGCACCCCTTTGAAAGGGTTCCAGTGCACCAGCTCGAATTTTGCAGCCAAAGGCGCCCATATGAAAGAATAGGACACCCATTGTAAGGAAAGGCACTCCATCGGGAAGGACCGAGTGAACCCGCGCCCTCGAATCTTTCAGCCACAGGCGCCCCTCCAGGTGCTTTCACATTGACGCCGCTCCAAAGAAGTGACACCCCTCCAGACAGGTACCCACCATGATAATTCCTGGATCCAGCCCCGTTTACAACATTGCTCTCTCGCGGTATGAACTCCGGCTGGTTGTAAAATAGTTGGCATTCACTTGTGGTTTCTCTTGCAAATTTCACAACTTCCGCTGAACCATTGTGGAAAGCTTGTACAGAACATCAATGTGACAGTGTGAATTTGAAACCAGCGATGAGAACCCCATCCGAGCAATTTATGACGGATTTCTTGGGGGAGCTCCTAATCATATAGGATGTGAGTGCCCGCTATCACAACGGCTGCAAAAAAAAGAGATTTGATCCTTCTATTCCTGTTACACTCAATAATTGTACACAGAGCGAACCATCGACACCTTCGAAAATATTTCGATATCTCAAAATTCTGATAAAGTGCGGCAAGCGACGTTGAATGACACCCACATCAAGCAAATTGAAGCCATAGCGACGAAACGCGAGGACTTCGAAGAATTAAAGCTAACCATTGCCACTGAGGTTTGGCCTGACATGTCCCGGGTAAACATGTTGCTCCAGGATTGCCCACGGGCTATCTCTTGACACCAAATGGCAGCTTTGTGAGAAAACGAAGAAGCGCGACGCGGCCGATGATATGAGTTCGACCTTTGACTTTACAAATTAATGCGATTTCTGAACGGTTTACTAGAGTACCTCACGACACGTTGAATGAAACCCACGTGATGAAAATTGAAGACAGCGATGAGGCGCGAGGACTTCGATCAACGACCGGATGATGACGTCAGGGCTGAGCAATGATTTGCGGTGCGAGCAGTCGAATCTCTGCATATCAGCTATAAACGCATCATCTTGATTCTTGAGTATTATTGAGCATTATCTTAAGCAGACAAGCCCCTTCAAGTATGTGTGCAGAGCCGCTGTGATTCCCGATACAATACGATCACCAAATTGCATTAGTTGAGGCGCTGAATAAAAGGCGCCATCAGCCCTAGGACTGGACCCGAGACCCCGGAACACGAGCCAAACATGCTGCCTCTTCGCAGGGTAGAATGGATGGCAAACATTAGCGCAGCCTGGATTTTCTTAAAGGGGCGAGCAAAAAGAAACGTGTGGAGAGAAAGAAAGCTTCCAGCGCTCGAAGCTTGCCGAAAATATTTGGTTTTCCATGGTGAAAACCCAAAAAAATTTCGTTTGATTTGGTGTACTTTGGGTGCTAAAGTATTGATTGTGCATGTGATGGAAGTTAGTGAATCACAACTTGAAAAGAGAAGAACCGGCTCTGTGTGAAAAGCATAATTTGGCGTGATCCGTTACAACGTGAGGCGCTGTTGAAGGCGCTGCTCCGCCGGAGAGAAAATGCCGCCACCAACGTCTCTCTTTCGACAAACTCTGAGGCACTTCGCGACAAAAATATTCGAATTTATCTGTAATCCATTATATATTTATCTGAATAATGTATAATTATCTATAATTCATCATTAAGAAACTTTCCTGAATAATTTATAATTTACCATTAATAAATTTACCGGAATAATTTATTATAATCTATAATAATTTATAATTTGCTATAAAAAAAATTGCCTGAATACTTTGCAATCATTTTTCATTTATCACTAATAGATTTACCTGAGTAATTTAATAATAAATGCAAAATGGTAGTGCAAAGCAAAATTTAAAGAGCACATCTGACTCCGAGTGCGGAAACTAGAACGCGAAAACCTGTAGCAAAAACCTAAGTGTTGATTCCAAAGCGTCACAGTTAGTTTGGGCCGGGCCACTCAGACGATTTCTGGAGCCACGCTACTCGACCCACTGGATGGAGTATGACATTGGTCGTGTAATTAATATGTAATTAATTATGTTAAGCGCTCTACTAGTCTGACATCCCCCTCAATCCTTGTTGTGGCCCAATAGGTGGAGTGAACCGGCAACTCGCTGCTTTTGCTGCATTCTTTACAGCCATTCCCTGAGTCTCTGAATTTGCATACGATTATGCTCCGCGAACCCGCTTCGTATTGCCATTATGTCATTTATTTTTTCGACTTCACCTATAATTTGGCATTTCCAATTTGTGTTCAATGAACGATACACAAGGCACGCGATACATGATGCATACGATATACCGTGTACACGATACACAATGTACACGATGCGCAATGTACACGTTACTCGACACACGATACGTGATATACACAATGCACGATACACATGATGCACGATACACACGGTACACGATACACACGCACATGATATTCTATGCACGACACACGATACACGACACACGATACACGACACACGATACACGATACACGACACACGATACACGACACACGATACACGACACACACCCTACACGTAGCACGGTGCACAATACACACGACCCACGATATAGCCCCCCCCCCCTGAACTCCGCATCCGGGCGCGCTGTCAGTGGATGATGACGTCACAAGTCGATGTGACGTCACTCATCGCATTGCATGCCGACACGTGACTGCGTTGCCACTGCCAGCTGCGACAGTACGCCGACTTCTTGGACGTCATCTGTGAGGAGAACATGGCGAAGATGAAGATGTACTGGTGGCTGATAGCCATGTGCCTAGTCTGGGTGCCTGCCACCATTCTCTTCGCCTGCTTCCTGCTCATTTTCATCAAGCTCAAACACTTCACTCTCAGCCAGAAGAAGGCCGATCGACTCCGTGAGTTGTTCTTCACGTTTATCAATTCACAGAGCCGACTCCGTGAGTTGTTCTTCACGTTCATCAACTCACAGAGCCGACTCCGTGAGTTGTTCTTCACGTTCACCAACTCACAGAGCCGACCCCGTCAGCTATCTCTCACGTTCATCAACTCACAGAGCCGACTCCGTAAGTTGTTCTTCACGTTCACCAACTCACAGAGCCGACTCCGTAAGTTGTTCTTCACGTTCACCAACTCACAGAGCCGACCCCGTCAGCTATCTCTCACGTTCATCAACTCACAGAGCCGACCCCGTCAGCTATCTCTCACGTTCATCAACTCACAGAGCCGACCCCGTCAGCTATCTCTCACGTTCACCAACTCACAGAGCCGACCCCGTCAGCTATCTCTCACGCACTGTGTCATGAGGTCGCAGGGCCGACTCCATGAGTTATTCGTCACGTCTGTATGTAACGAGTCGACTGTGCATGTTGTCCTTAATCTCTCTCTCCCTCTCTCCTTCTCTCCTTCTCTCCTTCTCTCCTTTTCTCCTCTCCTTCTCTCCTGTCCTTTTCCCCTTCTCTCCTTCTCTCCCCTCCTTTTCCCATTATCTCCTTCTCTCCTTCTCTCATATTCTCCTTTTCTCATTTTCTCCTTTTCTCCTTTTCTCCTTTTCTCCTTTTCTCCTTTTCTCCTTTTCTCCTTTTCTCCTTTTCTCCTTTTCTCCTTTTCTCCTTTTGTTTTTTTTTCCTTTTCACCTTTTCTCTTTTTCTTCTTTTCTTCTTTTCTCCTTTTCTTCTTTTTGAGCATAATTGAGCACCGTGTCGAATAGCACGGGCCTCTCACTTTCCGCGCTCCGGAGGGCCTCTCACATTCCGCGCTCCGGAGGGCCTCTCACATTCCGCGCATATCAGGGGATGAGGGTTCGGCCCTGACACTAGGACTCCAGAAACTGCTGAAGCTATGACACAATGTGGAGAGTAGGTTACGGATGTTAGATGCTCACTTCAGTGCAGATTTCATTACCCTAGATTAACACCTTCATGGTTAAATGAGGTCGGACTGGCGCGCCACAGCGCCTCGTCATTACCGCACCCAGGAACACTTGGTGACTTTGAACGCTCAGCAGCCGCTGTCCGGTCGGTCGATTTGGCATCCCCGCAGTGCATATATTTTGTAATGGATTTCGATTTTGTTCTAGTGATGCCCTTATCGATTTTTAACAAAGTAACAAGTTGGCATTACAGTATCGCTCCCCGTTTATTAGATAACGCAAAAAAAGAACAGAAGGTGGATTACCCCTCCCCGGCGCGTGTGTTGAACTGGCCCATCTTACACCTACATCAATCCTGTAGCATTTTGCCTCACCCAATCATTTTCATGATACAACACCTGTGTCTGTATGTGAGAAGCCGAAACCGTGAATTGTTCCTCACGCATGTGTGTGAGGAGCCGACTTGGTAAGTTGCTCCTCTCACGCATGTGTGTGAGGAGCCGACTTGGTGAGTTGCTCCTCTCACGTTTCTGTGGGGAGCTGACTTGGTGAGTTGTTCCTCTCACGTTTGTGTGTGAGGAGCCGACTTGGTGAGTTGTTCCTCTCACGTTTGTGTGTGAGGCCAGAGCGGACACTGAAAATGACACGAAAAGTTGACCTCGGTGAACTCTTGACCGTCACATGACCTCGGTGCGGAGGCTGAGCTGCTTTGCAATCCTGGACTTGAAGGAAAATTTTGAGGTAATCGAATATGGAGATAATATTTCTGTTTTCAAACCTGTGACAGCAGTACTACAGTTAAGACTTTCCACTGAATTTTGAGCATCTTATCACGTGGGTAAATAATTGTCAAACGACACAATTCATCCTCCAAATAACACAAGTGAGACGATAATTATATCGAACAGGTAATGTTATCGATAACAAAAATCCAGCAGCTGCCTATTTTTCCAACCTTTCCTCGACAAGAGCTGATGGCTACACTGACCATTTGATCACCTGACCACCTGACCATCTGCCCACCTGACAATCTGACGACCTGACCACCTGACCACCTGACCTGACCAGATGACCATCTACCCACCTGCTCACCTGACCACCTGCCCATCTGACCACATGACCACCTAACCTGACCACATAACCATCCGACCACCTTACCACCTGATCACCTGACCACCTGCCAATCTGACCACCTGGCCACCTGACAACCTGACCACCTGACCACATGGTCATCTGGCCACCTGGCCACCTGGCCACCTGACCACCTGACTACCTAAGCATTGACCAGGTGTCACCCCCGACCGCTGACCTCCGGCAGGGTGGGTACTTGCTGTGACCTCTGGCCCTGACCTCTGTCAGGGTGTGCACGTACTGTGTGACCTCTGGTCTTGACCTATGCCAGGGTGTGCACGTCTTGTGACCTCTGACACTGACCTCTGTCAGGATGTGCACTTGCTGTGACCTCTAGCCCTGACCTCTGTCAGGGCATATACGTCCCGTGACCTCTGACCCTGGCCTCTGTCAGGATGTGCACCTGCCGTGACCTCTAACCTTGACCTCCGCCAGGGTTCGTGCCGCCGGTGACCCGGACGCGTCGGCGCGCCGTCAGCCTGCTATTCTGCATGTTCGTCACCTTCATCGTGTGCTGGTCGCCTTTCCTGGTGTACGTGCTGGTGTACCAGTACAGCCAGCAGGACCACGACAATGGGGTACAGTTCCGCTGGGGCACGGTATCGGTGGGGTACGGTACCGGTGTGGTACGGTACCGGTGGGGTATGGTACCGGTGGGGTATGGTACCGGTGGGGTATGGTACCGGTGGGGTATGGTACCGATGGGGCACAGTATCGGTGGGGTACGGTACCGGTGGGGTATGGTACCGGTGGGGTATGGTACCGGTTGGGTATGGTACCGGTGGGGTATGGTACCGGTGGGGTATGGTACCGATGGGGTACGGTACCGGTGGGTATGGTACCGGTGGGGTATGGTACCGGTGGGGTATGCTTCCGGTGGGGTACGGTACCGGTGGGGTATGGTACCGGTGGGGTATGGTACCGGTGGGGTATGTTTCCGGTGGGGTACGGTGCCGGTGGGGTATGGTACCGGTGGGGTATGGTACCGGTGGGGTATGTTTCCGGTGGGGTACGGTGCCGGTGGGGTATGGTACCGGTGGGGTATGGTACCGGTTGGGTATGGTACCGGTGAGGTATGGTACCGGTGGGGTATGGTATCGGTGGGGTATGGTACCGGTGGGGTATAGTACCGGTGGGGTATAGTACCGGTGGGGTATGGTACCGGTGGGGTATGGTACCGGTGGGGTATGGTACCGGTGGGGTATGGTACCGGTTGGGTATGGTACCGGTGGGGTACGGTACCGGTGGGGTACGGTACCGGTGGGGTACGGTACTGGTGGGGTACGGTACCGGTGGGGTATGGTACCGGTGGAGTATGGTACCGGTGGGGTACGGTACCGGTTGGGTACGGTACCGGTGGGGTATGGTACTGGTGGGGTATGGTACCGGTAGGGTACGGTACCGGTTGGGTATGGTACCGGTGGGACGCAGCGCAGTGGCTCGAGTCGATTGCAATCGGTCATTTTTTTGGAAGGGAAGCTTGCTTCGGCATTTGCTTGAAAGGCAAGTTTGGTTAGGGAAAATCTCTTAACCAATGTGGATCCAAGCTCCCCACCTGGATTATTATCGGTAGATGCCACCATCACGAGCACCCGGACAAAGATTGCCTCACTTTAGTGATGACATTGTTGGAAAAGAATCCGAAACTTCTGGTCAGGGGCTGACGCAGAGGAGGAGGGGGAGTACGGAAGACATGTGTTCCCGACCCCTATGCGAAGGTGGCACACCCTGGATGGGAAAGACGTCTCTTCAGGAAGGATGTAGTGTTCGTCATCTCAACTAATTTTCCAGTCAATCACAACCTTTTCCGATGGAAGGGCGCCTCTTTAAAACCGAACAGGGCCCGTTCAGTAAGCTCGACTGCAACCCGCTACCTTGAACCCCGATCAACGACATCGAATATTGCCTTGGAAGGACACCGCGCCCATCCGGGGAAATGTTTCCTATGTAATATTCATGTATTCAACCTTGCTTTTGGTGAGGTGAAAAAGTGATATGCAAGCACTTTTTGAACGGGCTGTACATGGACGTGTTATTTATTGATGCAGAAAAAGGCGCAACACAGGAAAGTTGACATTATATGACGTGAATGCCCTCTGACGATGTTAGTGCGCCTGCTTGGTTAGCATCATTTGAGGTCCGTGAATTTATTGATCCTATCCAAACCTCAATTTGCATTTTCACAAGTAGCGAAGTATAAATGAAAAAATAATTTTTGTGACTAAATATTTACCTGGCGTCATCTTCCCCCAAAATCTGTCTAAAGAAGGTAACCAATTGTAGAGAAAAAAGAGTTTAGTTGATCTTCAAGATCCAAGAACGACTCAATGTTTGGAAAATTGTAAAGATATATTGTGACGTTTTGGCCACAGGCCATTGCCAAACAAACATTGTTTGACACTTTCTTCAAACAAACCTTGCGGACAATGGCCTATGGTCGAAACGTCACGATACCTTTGTCTTTGCAATTATTATAGCATTAAGTCGCTCCTGGATCTTGAAGATCGACTTAGCTTTTAATACCTCCGCAAAGGGCATATTGCGGACTTAGATTTAATACCTCCGCAGCATATTGTGCCCTGTAAAGGGCACAATATGCTGTTGGAGATTGTGGACAATAAACAAATAAGCAAAAATTGACCACCAGGAATTACGGGCCTTTTGAACTGTACATGTAAAGCAGGGAGCGTTTGATCAAGTTTTTTGTGGTAGGGTTAACTTTCCATCGCTTTCCATAGCAAGCTTCGGTCAGATAGGCAAACTAGAAAGGCTCGGAAAGTTTTTGGCCGGGTAGTTGTGTTCAGCCAGTTAGCGTCATGGCGCGATTTCACGAGATCCACAGTAACACGGGTCATGGAGGGTGTTGGAGGCCTTGCATCTCCATAATTAATGGGCAGATTGCGCTAATGAAAACGGCAACTTTAGCCCAGCGACTTTAATCGGAGCAAATTAGCCATTTGGTCATGATAATGCTTACGTCAAGTAGAACGAGCTTAATGATTTTGAGAAATAAAAAAGTACACTCGAGGACGGTCGGGACCAGCAGGTATATTTCGATGTTTGTGCGTGTGCGTGGGTGAGGGTGAGTGGAAATTCTTCTTCTTTCTTTTTGTTCTCGGATTTTGAAAAGCTTTTGATTTCAACAGCGAACGTTCGGTGGGTGGGCATGTGCAGGACAATATTTTTAATAAAATGTTTTTGATTTCAAGAAAATGCAATTTTTATACAACGTTCTGAAAAGCATCTTTATATTTTAGGTGGGTAGCGAGGGTCGAGAAGGGTTCGTGCCCCTCCTCCACCCAGGTATACAAGAGCACTCGAGTCTGCTGTACTACCCCTTCTATTCAAGAGTGCCGCCTTCGACTGAAAATTCCGTTCAGTGGGAGGAAGTGCAGGGGGCGGCGGCGGTTGCACTCAACCTTCCCGTGGAGGCGCCCTTTCCTGCCTGTAGGGGCACCCCATCTCAATCGAAGTCGCTCTCCGGGATACAAGGGTGGAAGTGCGAAAGGTAATGGACCCCTGCAGGCCATTGCCTTCCCCTCGTCTCCGCTGTTCGACCAGCTGGTTTCTGCATTTCCGTGCTGCAGAATACCAGCCACCAGCTGGGCGGACGTACCCAATTGTGCGCAAATGCAACAATGCTGGCATGCAGCTGCACTACCTAACAGCTGCGCAGTCTAATTTGCGAGGTTCCCTTGTGACTAACGTTTGTCATCACCGCCTCACAAATGGCCAGTTTCACTAGCTTTGATGTTCCTGTCCATCGGCACATTTTGTATCGGCATTATTTCCGGCATGGAATCGGCCCATTTTGTTACCCAATTTCTCTTGAGACAGTGCGGGGGGGGGGGGGGTGCGGATTACGGGGGGAGAAGGGGTACTGGGAAGTGTGTAGCCACCATTAAAAAAATGACACTCCACCGGCCAGGAAAGGTGTTCTTTTAGGAAAGCTCGAGTGCAGCACTCCCCGCTCAAATATTTTGTTTTGTTCAACCAAACACCCTTTTCAGAGGAAAAGGCGCTTTTCGGTGTGCTCGAGAGCACCCACCCCTCTTAACGTTATTCTTCCGCCCCGAGGAAATGTTTCCCTCCCATGAAAAATTCCTTGATCCGTCTCCACTCTGAGAAATGATAAGCTGTGATGAAGAAAGGAGAAGTACCGTTAAGCCTTTTTGATCGGCACTGCCATGATGATTGGCGTCGCTATGGGGAATTGCTTAACCATTATGATTAGCGTTACCATGGTAACTGTAACGATGAAATGTTTGAAAACCTAAAACTGCTCAACAGCCTTCAATAGGAAGATGAAGAGAAATGTCTCCCGGGGAATTTCCTCATGTAAATGCCACTTAACGGTGCTAGCCACTGCAGCCCTGTAGCCCTGTAGCCCCGCAACTGCAGCCCTGTAGCCCTGTAGCCCCGCAACTGCAGCCACTGCAGCCCTGTAGCCCTGTAGCCCCGCAACTGCAGCCCTGTAGCCCCGCAACTGCAGCCACTGCAGCCCTGTAGCCCCGCAACTGCAGCCACTGCAGCCCTGTAGCCCCGCAACTGCAGCCACTGCAGCCCTGTAGCCCCGCAACTGCAGCCACTGCAGCCCTGTAGCCCCGCAACTGCAGCCACTGTAGCCCTGTTGCCCTGTAGCCCCGCAACTGCAGCCACTGCAGCCCTGTTGCCCTGTAGCCCCGCAACTGCAGCCACTGCAGCCCTGTTGCCCTGTAGCCCCGCAACTGCAGCCACTGCAGCCCTGTAGCCCCGCAACTGCAGCCACTGCAGCCCTGTAGCCCCGCAACTGCAGCCACTGCAGCCCTGTAGCCCCGCAACTGCAGCCACTGCAGCCCTGTAGCCCTGTAGCCCTGTAGCCCCGCAACTGCAGCCACTGCAGCCCTGTAGCCCCGCAACTGCAGCCACTGCAGCCATGTTGCCCTGTAGCCCAGCAACTGCAGCCACTGCAGCCCTGTAGCCCTGTAGCCCTGTAGCCCCGCAACTGCAGCCCTGTAGCCCTGTAGCCCCGCAACTGCAGCCACTGCAGCCATGTTGCCCTGTAGCCCCGCAACTGCAGCCACTGCAGCCCTGTTGCCCTGTAGCCCCGCAACTGCAGCCACTGCAGCCCTGTAGCCCGCACCTTGCTACCTCCCACCTGGAGCCTCCAGTATCGCCACACGCCGGTGTTGTATCCCGCACCTTGTTACCAGTCCCACCTGGAGCTTCCAATATCGCCACACGCCGGTGTTGTAGCCCGCACCTTGCTACCTCCCAACTGGAGCCTCCAGTATCGCCACACGCCGGTGTTGTAGCCCGCACCTTGCTACCTCCCACCTGGTGCCTCCAGTATCGCCACACGCCGGTGTTGTAGCCCGCACCTTGCTACCTCCCACCTGGAGCCTCCAGTATCGCCACACGCCGGTGTTGTAGCCCGCACCTTGCTACCTCCCACCTGGAGCCTCCAGTATCGCCACACGCCGGTGTTGTAGCCCGCACCTTGCTACCTCCCACCTGGAGCCTCCAGTATCGCCACACGCCGGTGTTGTAGCCCGCACCTTGCTACCTCCCACCTGGAGCCTCCAGTATCGCCACACGCCGGTGTTGTAGCCCGCACCTTGCTACCTCCCACCTGGAGCCTCCAGTATCGCCACACGCCGGTGTTGTAGCCCGCACCTTGTTACCAGTCCCACCTGGAGCCTCCAGTATCGCCACACGCCGGTGTTGTAGCCCGCACCTTGCTACCTCCCAACTGGAGCCTCCAGTATCGCCACACGCCGGTGTTGTAGCCCGCACCTTGCTACCTCCCACATGGTGCCTCCAGTATCGCCACACGCCGGTGTTGTAGCCCGCACCTTGCTACCTCCCACCTGGAGCCTCCAGTATCGCCACACGCCGGTGTTGTAGCCCGCACCTTGCTACCTCCCACCTGGAGCCTCCAGTATCGCCACACGCCGGTGTTGTAGCCCGCACCTTGCTACCTCCCACCTGGAGCCTCCAGTATCGCCACACGCCGGTGTTGTAGCCCGCACCTTGTTACCAGTCCCAACTGGAGCCTCCAGTATCGCCACACGCCGGTGTTGTAGCCCGCCGCCTTTGCTACCTCCCACCTGGTGCCTCCAGTATCGCCACACGCCGGTGTTGTAGCCCGCACCTTGCTACCTCCCACCTGGAGCCTCCAGTATCGCCACACGCCGGTGTTGTAGCCCGCACCTTGCTACCTCCCACCTGGAGCCTCCAGTATCGCCACACGCCGGTGTTGTAGCCCGCACCTTGCTACCTCCCACCTGGAGCCTCCAGTATCGCCACACGCCGGTGTTGTAGCCCGCACCTTGCTACCTCCCACCTGGAGCCTCCAGTATCGCCACACGCCGGTGTTGTAGCCCGCACCTTGCTACCTCCCACCTGGAGCCTCCAGTATCGCCACACGCCGGTGTTGTAGCCCGCACCTTGCTACCAGTCCCACCTGGAGCCTCCAGTATCGCCACACGCCGGTGTTGTAGCCCGCACCTTGCTACCTCCCAACTGGAGCCTCCAGTATCGCCACACGCCGGTGTTGTAGCCCGCACCTTGCTACCTCCCACCTGGTGCCTCCAGTATCGCCACACGCCGGTGTTGTAGCCCGCACCTTGCTACCTCCCACCTGGAGCCTCCAGTATCGCCACACGCCGGTGTTGTAGCCCGCACCTTGCTACCTCCCACCTGGAGCCTCCAGTATCGCCACACGCCGGTGTTGTAGCCCGCACCTTGCTACCTCCCACCTGGAGCCTCCAGTATCGCCACACGCCGGTGTTGTAGCCCGCACCTTGCTACCTCCCACCTGGAGCCTCCAGTATCGCCACACGCCGGTGTTGTAGCCCGCACCTTGCTACCTCCCACCTGGAGCCTCCAGTATCGCCACACGCCGGTGTTGTAGCCCGCACCTTGTTACCAGTCCCACCTGGAGCCTCCAGTATCGCCACACGCCGGTGTTGTAGCCCGCACCTTGCTACCTCCCACCTGGAGCCTCCAGTATCGCCACACGCCGGTGTTGCAGAAAGTGGTGGACACACTCTACTACGTGAGTCACTTCATGATGTACCTGGTGCCCGTCATCAACCCTCTGCTGTACGCGCTGATGCACGAGAACTTCCGACGAGCGGCCACCGTCACATGTCCCTGGCTACCCGGCAAGGTATGAGCGGCATGTCCCTGGCTACCCGGCAAGGTAGGAGCGGCATGTCCCTGGCTACCCGGCAAGGTAGGAGCGGCATGTCCCTGGCTACCCGGCAAGGTAGGAGCGGCATGTCCCTGGCTATCCGGAAAGGTAGGAGCGACATGTGTCTGGCTACCCGGAAAGGTAGGAGCGGTATGTCCCTGGCTACCCAGCAAGGAAGGAGCGGCATGTCCCTGGCTACCCGGAAAGGTAGGAGCGGTATGTCCCTGGCTACCCGGAAAGGTAGGAGCGACATGTGTCTGGCTACCCAGCAAGGAAGGAGCGGTATGTCCCTGGCTACCCAGCAAGGAAGGAGCGGCATATCCCTGGCTACCCGGAAAGGTAGGAGCGACATGTGTCTGGCTACCCGGAAAGGTAGGAGCGACATGTGTCTGGCTACCCGGCAAGGTAGGAGCGGCATGTCCCTGGGCACCAGGAAATGTAGGAGCGACATGTACATGGCTACCGGGAAAGGTAGGCGTGACATGTCCCTGGCTACCGGGTAAGGTAGGCGCGACATGTCCTTGGTTACCTGGCGGAGTAGGAGTGACATGTGTCTGGCTACCCGGCAAGGTAGGAGCGGCATGTCCCTGGCTACCCGGAAACGTAGGAGCGGCATGTCCCTGGCTACCCGGAAAGGTAGGAGCGACATGTGTCTGGCTACCCAGCAAGGAAGGAGCGGTATGTCCCTGGCTACCCGGCAAGGTAGGAGCGGTATGTCCCTGGCTACCCGGAAAGGTAGGAGCGACATGTGTCTGGCTACCCGGAAACGTATGAGCGGCATGTCCCTGGCTACCCGGAAAGGTAGGAGCGGTATGTCCCTGGCTACCCAGCAAGGAAGGAGCGGCATATCCCTGGCTACCCGGAAAGGTAGGAGCGACATGTGTCTGGCTACCCAGCAAGGAAGGAGCGGTATGTCCCTGGCTACCCAGCAAGGAAGGAGGGGCATATCCCTGGCTACCCGGAAAGGTAGGAGCGACATGTGTCTGGCTACCCGGAAAGGTAGGAGCGACATGTGTCTGGCTACCCGGCAAGGTAGGAGCGGCATGTCCCTGGGCACCAGGAAATGTAGGAGCGACATGTCCATGGCTACCGGGAAAGGTAGGCGTGACATGTCCCTGGCTACCGGGTAAGGTAGGCGCGACATGTCCTTGGTTACCTGGCGGAGTAGGAGTGACATGTTCCTGGCTACCCGGCAAGGTAGGAGCGGAATATTCACTGGCTACTCGGCAAGGTAGGAACTACATGTCCCTGGATACCCGGCAATATAGGCGCGACATGCCCCTGGCTACCGGGCAGGGTAGGAGTGACATGCCCCTGGCTACCCGGCAGGGTAGGAGTGACATGCCCCTGGTTACCGGGCAAGGTAGGATCGACAAGTCCCTGGCTATCTGGCAATACGTGGGAACTACGTGTCCCTAGCTACCGGGAAAGGTAGGAGCGGAATGTCCCTGGCTACCCGGCAAGATAGGCGCGACATGCCCCTGGCTACCCGGCAAGGTAGGAGTGACATGTCCCTGGCTACACAGGTGCGACGTTGCTGATGCTAGACCCTGTCGTATCCCTCGACAGGAAGATTGTACGATACTAAATTTCGTAATTTCTTCTAAAGTGAACCATTCAAGGATTTAGGACAAAATATGTCTGTCAGGCACAGGTGGAAGTGTATATACTATTCTTAATATGAGTCCATCCCAAACTCCCAAATGCTCATTTCCAACTTGCGTTGTGCATATCCATCCTTGGTGATGCATCTTCACTTTTCGTAGCACATTCTCAACTCTTTCTGAAGGAAAAAGAGCGCGCCAGATAATAATGAACACTTCGAATACAAAACTTCATACAAGCTGTTTTGGACATTTAAGTTGGTACGTATGCAGCCCCGCTACTGTGTCCTGGGTTGGCAATCGGGCGAGATTGGAGCCAGCCAGTTCATCAGGCCGCCAGAGTCGCAGTGTCGTACCATTCTCAAACTCATGTGGAAAACGACACCCATCACGACTTGTTTTGACTTCCTGTGGAAATAATTTTTGCTTTCTATGCTGATATTCGTGATACTTTCCAATATAAAGCTGTAGATGCTGCTACCTGTTCTACCATGTTCAGTTTCTGGCATGTTTGCCATCACAATTTCGTCAGCAGATGCGGTGTTTAGCCGTCAGTGACATCCACTGTCCACACTTGTCACCAAATCATTTCGACGTCATTAGGAATTTTGACCTTTGACATGTTCGCCTGCTACCCTCCACCCTGCGAAGAATGGACTCGGGGACGGTGCTGGGTTGTCACGCTGACCCGCACTGCCGCAGGTCAAGTACAAGGCGTTCCGCACTGGCGCCGGTGACCGGGTACAGTGGTCGGTGCGCGGCGGCAGTCTGCCCACGCTGGCCACGTCGCGCGCCACCCAGTGTTCCGGCCGACATCGGCACCGACGGCCGCCGCCGGCCCTCCGGCGCGCCCACACGCTGGCAGAGTTTCCGCCCGGCGGCCACCAGGGCGGCGACACCGCCGCGCCAGCCGCCTGCCTCGGGGAGACGCCCCCCGGGGTGGCCGTGACGCCCCCCGAGGTGGCCGTGACGCCCCCCGAGGTGGCCGTGACGCCGCCCGAGGTGGCCGTGACGCCGGTGGCGCACGAGGAGGCCGAGCCGCGCGCCGGCCGCCTCGACGAGGACCGGCTGCGCCAAGTGACGCTCATCTGGAACGCGCTGATGGAGGGCCAGCGCGAGCCGCGCCACCTGCTGTCCGTGCAGCCGCTGTCGGACATCCGCGAGGAGAGCGAGTCGCGCAAGACCAGCCTGCGCTCGTCCATCGACCTGGGCGAGCTGATAAGCGGCGCGCGAGCCGGCGCCAACCCTGCCTTCCTGCCCGGCTGACTGGACTGTGAGCGCGAGCCGGCGCCAACCCTGCCTTCCTGCCCGGCTGACCAGACTGTGAGCGCGAGCCGGCGCCAACCCGGCCTTCCTGCCCGGCTGACCAGACTGTGAGCGCGAGCCGGCGCCAACCCGGCCTTCCTGCCCGGCTGACCAGACTGTGAGCGCGAGCCGGCGCCAACCCGGCCTTCCTGCCCGGCTGACCAGACTGTGAGCGCGAGCCGGCGCCAACCCGGCCTTCCTGCCCGGCTGACCAGACTGTGAGCGCGAGCCGGCGCCAACCCGGCCTTCCTGCCCGGCTGACCGACTGTGAGCGCGAGCCGGCGCCAACCCGGCCTTCCTGCCCGGCTGACCAGACTGTGAGCGCGAGCCGGCGCCAACCCGGCCTTCCTGCCCGGCTGACCAGACTGTGAGCGCGAGCCGGCGCCAACCCGGCCTTCCTGCCCGGCTGACCAGACTGTGAGCGCGAGCCGGCGCCAACCCGGCCTTCCTGCCCGGCTGACTGGACTGTGAGCGCGAGCCGGCGCCAACCCGGCCTTCCTGCCCGGCTGACCAGACTGTGAGCGCGAGCCGGCGCCAACCCGCCCTTCCTGCCCGGCTGACTGGACTGCGAGCCGGCGCCAGCCCGGCCTTCCTGCCCGGCTGACCAGACTGTGAGCGCGAGGCGTGTGGGGTTCCATGGTGCCCCCCCGCCCCGAGAGACGGTGCCGCGGCTTCGTCAGACGGGAGTCTCGGGGGTCGTTACTCGTCATCGTTACTCGTTACTCGGGGGTCCAGTCTGGTCTCGTCGTTACTCGTCATCAGTCTCGTCGTTACTCGTCATCAGTCTCGTAGTGCCCCGTCATCAGTGTCGTCCCGTCGTGCTTCGTCATCAGTGTCGTCCCGTCGTGCTTCGTCATCAGTGTAGTCGCGACGTCGCCGTCACGTAGTGAACTCACAATCCGCCACCAGGCTATGCATTGCCTGCAAATCCGGGAAGTTGTGACAGGCTGCGATTATTTGCCGTTGCTCAATCGGGATTGCGAGCAGGCCTGATGGACGCCATCGGCTCGTGGAGTGGACTGGTGCAGCCGCTGGACTGCGGACTAGCACTCCCAGGGGAATGGCATGCACGTGCAGGTCATGCTTTGTCCTTCTTGCAGTAAGTTAGTCGCACCTTCCTTGACCACAACGCATGTTTTGCGCCATCATAGACTCTCCACAGGCCCTCTGATGAGCGCTGCCCTGCTGACAAAGGTCAACATTCAAGCAACAACCCAGCAAACATGTGGATGTCGAACCGTTGTTCGCATATGCCTGGGCGAGGGCTCTGTATGCCGTAAGCGACGTGCCGACATCGGCCCAAGGGCGGCCCGACATTTGCCCGAGAGCGGCCCGACATCGACACACTGACCTGAAATATACGGATGTCTGGTCTGAATGGGTTCGGCATGCCAACAGCGGCCAGCCGACGTCGGGCCGTTGTCCGACATGTCACTTCCCAGACGACAGTGGGCCGCTAGCGTCCCAACACCAGCCCGACATCTTCCCGACATCGGCCCCATGTCGGCTGGGCGTCGACTACATGTCGGCATGGCCGGACATTCCAGGCACCAGACGAGAGCAGCCAGCTGTCGGCACTTTCATTGGGAAACTGTAACTGGAAACTGCATCTAGACGGTCATATGCTCATGTGTAAAAATGTTTGCACAAGGTAGGTTTTGACGCTTAGCTTTTGTTTGGCTTTTGGCGTTCTGATGATTCGACAAATAAATAGCTGTCGCAAATGTGTGGAAGTTTATTTTGAAGATAGGTTGTGCGGTGCCCTGATACATGTGTGGGTCGAGCGGACGATTTGGGGCCTGACTGGCTGCCAATGCATTGGCAGCCATGCCACTGCAGTGGCGTGATCAGTGGAAACACCGTGGTAGTGATGTCACGAAGTGTGCTGAAATGCATAGGAAGAGATTAACCTTTTCCTTTCCGGTCAGATCCTCTTCCGGACTTTCCGGCCAGATCCTCAACCCCGTATCTGGGGGGTCATATATGTCCACTATAACATGCAGACTAAGAGCGGCACGAAAACGAAAAAGGTATCATCGGATAGCGCCCGACGAGTGGGGCTCGAAACCATCCACAAAAGTTCTCCGTCAGAAAGTGACATCATGGAGGTTTATGGGGTTGCGGGTGACGCCATGTTTTGGCTGTCAAGTTTTTTTTGGGGAAACTTTTAACTTTTAAAAAAGCAAGACGTATTTTGGATCAGTGAATGATGCCTGAATCGATCGTGTTTCAAAAATGTTTACCCACACGAATTTTTTGGAACTTAACGTTTCAAACTTGAGTTTTCAATTATTGTTATCTCTAATTGGTAGAGCGCACTGCGATACGTTGTTTTGCGCAAACGTAGCTTCATAAGTACTTACTGTACTTACTTGAGCTAGAATTGTCGATCATAGCACTGATAGGTAAACATACAAAGCAAATAAGTCATCGAAAATATGAAATAAAAAATGCATCCCCTGCGTTTTATTGCGTCTCTAAAAAGCAGTAAACGCTGAAAGTATCATTCAAATATCTTTGCATGTTAGAGCGCGACGCCTGGTTGAACCTCTTTGGAGGTGACCTCAATTAACCTCGACTAACTCAATGACCGTAAATGACCTAGCTTCAAAATTATCACATGTGAAATCGATGTGGGAATAGGCTTGCCAAGTTTCGGCGCGCTACAGCGCGCCGCTTTTTCGCCATCCCGCAGAAAATCTTAGGGGACGGGGCAGAAAAAAGACCCCCGAAACGGCGCGGATTGACACGTATGTTTTTGCCTTGGCGTTCTTTCTCGCGTCCAGTGGTCAGCGATTATTCCGAAATGCGCATTTCTAGATCCTAATCACGAGAAGTGGATACCAATGGCGAATGCAGGGCGCAGGATCTGGGGCATGTCCTCCCTCCTGAAAAGACGGTGCCTCTCCGGCTAGGAATGATTCCCTTTAAGTAAGACTCAACTGTACTTCCCTCGCTCAGCGGATTCTTCTTTTTAGCCCGAGTCAATGGGTATCGGTTTGTATACCCTTCAGGGGGCCTTGGTCCACTCAATGCGGCTGGGTCACCCCAATAATTTCAACTGTTAGCATGGGTCTTTATCGGTTGGACTCCCCAATCAACTTGGGCTCGCTCATTTCCTCGCATGCACTTCCCCCTCCTATAATATTTTGTGTTAACCCGAGACGGGACGTCTCAGGGAGGGATCTTCAACCGCCCCACTCAGGTTTTTCGCGGATAGCGAACGAACGGCGCGCGGCAGTGCGCCCAAATTTGGCATACCTTTTCCCGCATCAATTTGACATGCTGGTTCAAAACATTTTACGTCAGGTCATCTAGGGTCAACGAGTTAGTCACGGTCAAGTGAGGTAACCTCCAAAAAGTTCGACCAGTCGTTACGCTTTAACGGATACAGATATTTTAATGAAACTTTCAGCGTTTGCTTATCTTTACGGATGCAACAAAACGTACGAGTTGAATTTTTTTCTTCTTCATTTTTGACTACATATAAATTTTGCGTATTTGCCATAAAACAGGGCAATAACAGGTCAAGATGAGCATATCTCGCTGCAAAAAGACTAGACGAACTTGTGAAGTGGTCCGAAGAATGGCAAATGAAATTTAATTTTGATAAGTGCAAAATCATGCATGTAGGTAAGCAGCATATGAAGGCTCCATACTTGATTGGTGACCAAGTGCTATCAGTGTCTCAACAGGAGCAGGATTTAGGTGTTATTCTTAAACACAAAATTGGGGGCATCAGAACAGACCAAGGAAGCCAGGAAGAAGGCAATAAATAGAATGTTCGGGGCAATAAATAGGAATGTATCATACAGAAGTGAGGAAGTGATCAGGAAGCTTTACTGTGCATACGTCAGGCCACATTTGGAATACCGCATGCAAGCTTGGTGGTCTCCTAGCTATGAAAAAGATTGTTGGCTTTTAGAGAGAGTACAAAAGAGGGCTACAAAAATGGTTAATGGCATAATCAACCTGGCATATGAGGAAAGATTGAAGAAATTGAATATGTTTTCACTTAGATATAGAAGGCTGAGAGGAGATCTCATCGAGGATTTTAAATTTGTCCATGGTCTAGGGAGGGGATATCTTGGGGAAATGTTTGAATTGAACAGAAATGATGCAATTAGAGGTCATAAATTCAAAATTAAAATTAACCACAGCAGAACAAGGTTAAGGCAGACTTTCTTCACCAACAGGGTAGTAGAACACTGGAAGCAGCACATTTGGAAGCTGCCACAAAACATTGCCAGTAGCAGCACATTGAACATCTTTAAAAACAGCATAGACAATCATTATAAGAATAGAGGGCTTGCTTTTCAGTATTACAGGGAGGGCTGATTGACAGATTTGGTGGGCAACTGGTTCAGTGTACAGAGTGCAACCAAGAAGGGCCCTTGTGGCTCATAGTTGCACTCATCTTTTATGTCTTTATGTCTTTATGTCAAACACAGGATTTTGGCTAAATTAAGAATGTTGTATTAGGGCAAGTTGACTTCCAACAACGTGTCTCGGTCTGCTCTGCCCATTGGAAAAGGAAAATTGAAGAAAACTTGAAAACTCAAAATTTTGAAATTTCCCAAAAAATACAATTTTTATTTTGGGGGGCCAACAAAATTATAGCCCTGGTCGATTTCACTGTCCTTTTCTCATTCCAAATAAATTTTGTCTTTTCATATATCCCCAAAATGGAGCGGATTCTCAGTCAAAGGCGTCCCTCCAGGGACATTCGCAGTGGCGCCCCTGAAATCATAATGGCATCCGTCCAGACCATTGATTCCGTTTAGCATTCCTGGATCCGCCCCTGGCACGACGTCATCGACTCTCGTCACTATTCTTCAGCACTATATTGTAACATCCTATGAGTAATAGCTAGGAATATTCCGTGTCAGTCATGTTTTTACTTGAAAAGGAAGCATTTCAAAATAATCTAAATCTGCAGGACTAATAAGTCATTGCATGTTTCATGTAAATAAAAACCTTCAAATTGTAAATGCCAGTTGATACGCAATTTATTGTTCTTGTTATCATGCCAGGATGTGCGTCAAGTTCGTCGAAACTGAATTCACTGCGTAAGCGCTGCTGATGGTGGTTTGGCGTAGGACGTTTGGCAATATCAAGACCACGGGTCCGATTTGAAAGCAACCATGAAGCCGCTTATGTTACATGGCCATTCGCGTCCTGTCACACAAGTTAAGTACAACCGCGATGGTGACCTGCTGTTTTCGACAGCCAAGGATAGCACGCCCAACGTCTGGTGGTCAATCAATGGTGAGAGGCTTGGCACATTTGATGGACACAATGGAGCAGTTTGGACATTTGATGTTAACTGGGACACCACACGATTTGTGTCGGGGGCTGCCGACAATACCCTGAGATTGTGGGACATCCAGACAGGCAGCCAATTGGCAGAAATTCCATGCAAGTCAGCTGTGAGAACAAGTGAATTCAGCTACAGTGGACATATGATTTGCTATTCTACAGATAGGGCCATGAAGAATCCCTGTGAGATATTTGTTGTGGATAGTCGCACTGTAGACTCATTTAACTCAGGGGAGCCAGTCATGAAGATACCAATCTCTAAAGGGCCAAAAGTTACATCCATTCTTTGGGGGCCTTTGGATGAGAACATCATCACAGGACATGAAACTGGTGAAGTGGTGCAATGGGAGCTTAAGACTGGCAAGAAAGTCCTCATGACCCATGAGCACAGTGGGTCCATCAATGACATGCAGACCAACCATGATGGCACTATGTTCATCACAGCCTCTAAGGACAGCACCAGCAAGCTTTTTGACATGGCTACACTAGAGCCACTGAAGACATTCAAGACAGAGCGGCCTGTGAACAGTGCTGCTATTAGTCCAATCCGGGATCACATTGTACTGGGTGGTGGCCAGGATGCGATGGATGTGACTACAACATCTTCAAGGCAGGGCAAGTTTGAGGCCAGATTCTACCACCTGATCTTCGAAGAGGAGTTTGGACGTGTGAAGGGCCACTTTGGTCCCATAAACTCTTTGGCATTCCATCCAGATGGAAAGAGTTTTGCTTCTGGTGGTGAAGATGGATACATCAGGATGCAGGAGTTTGACCCACATTATTTTGATTTCCGGTTTGACTACTAAAGAATGTCCTGGTTTTTGTTGATGGTGATGGCATGTGATCTATTTCAGACATGTGTTAGAAGGCTGACTTGTAGCATGAAAATGTCCTGTGCTTGGTTTCAATTGCTTTTCTACCAAGAATATTAGGTTTCAACATTCTGAGAAGCATTCATGAGTAGTCTGCACTGTCCTTTTCTTTTGTATCTTGCTGACATTTCTGCCTGTTGTGGCTAAGGAAATTTGTATATTTATGAGTATTGGCTGAGACTGCCATTCATGGCTAGTACTTTTCAATACTTTATCACTTCCCTGACCTTCAGGCTTTGTATGCAACCCAATAAATGGAAGGTTATGTATTTTGGCATATGCTGCAAGGCAATACATCTGACATGTGTATAATGTTTTGGTTGGTGTGACAAGAAGATGCATGATCATTTGCTCTATCAATATGGGTACAATGACAATTGTGGATCTAATCAGGGCAATACAAAATGGAACCTATGGAAATAATGAGCAAACAGCTTGGGAAATGGGGTGGGGAGGGATGAAATTGCATTGCCAACTCAGGAATATTCCAATAGTGTCAGCCAAGGCAATAGAACCTCAAAGTCTGCAAATAGGGACAGCAGCAACTCAAGGGTACAGAGTTATAGTTCATCTAGTGATAAAAGAACTCCTCAATATGAAAAAGCCAAAGGTGGTTATGGAGCATTCGTTAAGTGTATGATGTTTAATGCTCAGAGTATCCGTTCCAAATTTGACGAGTTCAAGTGTTATGTTGCTGAGGAGGAACCGGATTTTGTTTGCATTACGGAGGCATGGGTCAATGAAGGGTATTTTGGAGATAACTTACAGGACTATGAGATCCAGGGATACAATATGTTTTCGTGCAATAGGGGTCCAGCAATGAAAGGGGGTGGTGTAATGCTCTATATGAATAGCTTATTCAGTTCTCAAAAAGTAGCAGGTGGGGATAAAAATGTGTCTGTGGAGTCAATTTGGCTTGATGTCACTGTGGGAAAAGGCAACAGCAATACTCTTAGGATAGGAGCTTTCTACCGATCAGGAACCCTGCCACATTCTCAGCAACTGGAGCTTGACAAGGTGATTTGTGAGGAAATCAGTAGAAACTTTAAGAGGAAGTGCCTTATTCTCAGTGACTTTAATCTAAAAGGTTATGAAAATGCTGGTGTTGGCACCCCATCATGCAAAATGTTTAGGAAATGCCTTGAAGAGGACCTGTTCTTACACCAGTTTGTATCGGAACCTAACAGGCATGGTTCATTCTTGGACCTTGTATTCTCGGATTTAAGTGACTTGGTTCAAGACTTGACTGTAGGCGAAACACTGGGAAAAAGTGACCATAGCATAGTTAGATTCAAGGCACATGTAGGGGAAATTATCAAGGATAATTTGGTAAAGGTTCCAAATTTCAACAGAGCAGACTTTAATGGCATGAGAGCGGCTTTAAGTGCCATCAGATGGGAAGAAGAATTCTCCAATTTAAATGCCTGTGAAATGTGGGAAAAGTTCAAATCTTACTTGAAGGAAACTCAGATTAGATATCTCCCCCAAAAGCAAAGACGCAAAAGAAGGGTAGGAAAGCCAGCATGGCTTACACCAGACGTGATAAAAGCAATTAAGGCTAAGAAAACTGCATTTAGAGTTTTTAAAGAAGCCTCAAATGTCGTTAATCTAAAGGCGTATCGAAAAGCTAGAGACACTGTGAAGCAAAAAAACCAGAGCAGCAAAGCGAGCAAAAGAACTGGATTTAGCTAGAAACTGTAATGGGGACAGTAAAAAGTTCATTAGTTTCTACAAGCTGAGTAAAGTTTCTAGCACAATTGGTCCACTGGAAGTAAACGGGACTACATTGGGTGAGGATAGTGAGATGGTTGAGGAGCTGAGCAAGCAGTTCAAATCAGTGTTTACATTGGAAGATATGACCAATCTGCCGACCATACACCATAGTTCAGTGACATTGGATCTGACAAATGATGTTGATTTCATTGATAGTGATGTTGTTTACAATCAAATCAGGAAAATAAAGCAAAATAAGGCAGCAGGACCTGATGAAATTTATGCTAGGGTGTTGCGGGAAACTGAAAAGGAACTGGCATTTCCACTTAGTATAATATTTTGTACATCAGTTTCACATAATGAAATTCCAACCGATTGGAAAAGGGCAAATGTAGTTCCTATTTTCAAGAAAGGAGAAAGAGGGAAAGTTGAGAACTATAGGCCAATAAGTCTCACATCCCTAGTCTGCAAGGTACTCGAATAAATTATCAAGGATAGAATAGTTAGTTATCTGGAAGGTAGCAGATTGATTCAAAATACTCAACATGGGTTTAGAAAAGGACGATCGTGTCTCAAAAACCTCTTGGACTTTTTGAACTTCGCCACAGAACAATTTGATCAGGGAAATCAGGTTGATGTAGCATATCTTGACTTTAGTAAGGCCTTTGACAAGGTACCCCATAAACGGTTAATGATACAGCTTCAGTCCCATGGTATTGCAGGTAGCATCTTAAAATGGATAGAGTTGTGGCTTTCAGATAGACAGCAAAGAGTGATGCTAAATGGTACAAAGTCCTCATGGCAAAATATTCTTAGTGGAGTCCCCCAGGGGTCAGTACTAGGGCCATTACTGTTCATTATATTTGTAAATAACATTGAAAGTGGCCTAAGCAGTAAAGTTTTGAAATTTGCGGATGATTTGAAGGTCTTTAGGGCAATAAGAGGTCAGGATGAGCATATCTCGCTGCAAAAAGACTTAGACGAACTTGTGAAGTGGTCCGAAGAATGGCAAATGAAATTTAACTTTGATAAGTGCAAAATCATGCATGTAGGTAAGCAGCATATGAAGGCTCCATACTTGATGGGTGGCCAAGTGCTGTCAGTGACTCAACAGGAGAAGGATTTAGGTGTTATTTTAAACACAAAACTGGGGGCATCAGAACAGACCAAGGAAGCAAGGAAGAAGGCACTGAGAATGCTCGGGGCAATAAATAGGAATGTATCATACAGAAGTGAGGAAGTGATCAGGAAGCTTTACTGTGCATACGTCAGGCCACATTTGGAATACTGCATCCAAGCTTGGTCTCCTAGCTACGAAAAAGATTGTTGGCTTTTAGAGAGAGTACAAAAGAGGGCTACAAAAATGGTTAATGGCATAAGCAACCTGGCATATGAGGAAAGATTGAAGAAATTGAATATGTTTTCACTTAGATATAGAAGGCTGAGAGGAGATCTCATCGAGGTCTTTAAATTTGTCAATGGTCTGGAGAGGGGATACCTTGGGGAAATGTTTGAATTTAACAGAAATGATGCAATTAGAAGTCATAAATTCAAAATTAAAGTTAACCACAGCAGAACAAGGTTAAGGCAAACTTTCTTCACCAACAGGGTAGTGGAACACTGGAAACAGCTGCCAGAAAACATCGTCAGTAGCAGCACATTGAACATCTTTAAAAACAGCATAGACAATCATTATAAGAATATAGGGCTTGCTTTTCAGTATTACAGGGAGGGCTGATTGACAGTTTTGGTGGGCAACTGGTTCAGTGTACAGAGTGCAACCAAGAAGGGCCCTTGTGGCTCATAGTTGCACTAATCTTTTATGTCTATGTCTTTATATGGGTAGGTAATAGGTTGACAGTTTCTAGGGATATGAAGCTTTGACTGATTTTATCTGTGGTTTAAGCCAGCTAGTCAAGGGGTAAGTTGCTCGTCTCACAATCGAAAGGTTGTGGGTTCGAGTCTCACCTCTCGCTACTCTTCGCCAGCGACCAATTGGCGTGAAAGATTGGCGGCGCTGCATGACTCAACGGTGGATGTGTCGTAAAAACCAATAGCCAACCAACAACACTGAAGTGTATTATTGGGAGCAAGTCTTTGTTTTTGGGCTAAGGGGTTCAGAACATGTTTCAGTGTTTAAGCTGCATTGGTCATGTAGAGCCTGGAGAAGAAATCATTAAGTATGTCTAGGATGAAATATATATCATAAGTTGTATTTGCACTTGACATGACTTTTTACATCACAGGAATGTGCATGCCATTGTGATAGGCTCATAGACACCTGGGCTGAGCTGGGACACCTTTGCATACCCACATACATGCATGAACACCTTTTTACTTGGATCTTGTGCAAGTTGCATGACTTATAATGTAGAATTTGCTGTGTCACTGCTTCTCTATCTTGGCAATGAAGGGTAAAGTATAGATTTAAAAATTACATTCATGCTGAGCCCAGTGGTACCAAGATTGCTATGGTAAAAGGCTCAAGTGAATATATCTGGAATAACCTTGAAATTGAGGGACAATGCTGATCTAGTTACTTTGGGAATTCTTTTGGAGCTCTGGTATTGTTTGCTTTCATCATCAATCAAAATTGTCTACATTCTTAAAATTGCCTCATCCCCAAATTATGACATGCCATGTCATAATTTGGGGATGAGTAGTCTAGGGGTAAGTTGCTCGTCTCACAATCAAAAGGTTGTGGGTTCGAGTCTCACCTGTTGCTACTCTTCGTCCGCGACCAATCAGCGTGAGAGATTGGCGATGCTACATGACTCAACAGTCGATGTGTCGTAAAACCAATAACCAACCAACCACGTCATAATTTGCTGTGCCTACGATATGTCTTATGCCAGTTTTTTTCAGACAAAGTGGCAACTTTTCTCCAAAGCTACCAGAGCTGTTATCCTGAAACTTGCTGCTGACTTCTCTTCCCTTTTTATGGAGTCTTTCTGAATTTAGATCAAGGGCATCTACATGAGCAAGTTTTTGGAGCCATCAGGGGGAAGTTGCCACCGCTTGTCACATCATAATATGCCTGGCTTCCACTGTCTGTATGTTCACAAAATACTCAACCATTCCTCGCCAAACATGGCAGCCAGTGTTGCAAGGGTAAGAAATAGGATGATGACAAAGGAAGACATTGTCCTAGTTGTTTGCCCTTTGTGACCCTATTTAGAGGAACGTCTGAGTTATGGGCACAATATGGCCCCTAACAATAGTGGAGGCAACCTAAAGCTCAAGGATACCTTCAGTTGATGTTAGGTATTGCCAAAAGCTTTCATGCACTGATTGTTTTTGTTTGTATATTGGGTGGGTCACGACGCATTTTATGCACATTTACAGCTAATGGCGCCGCCCACACTTTCGCCGGTGGGCCGCGGGATTGGGAAACGTCCCGAGCAGTGTCAGTGTTGAACCCGGGACCTTTGGTATCACGAGCGTCAGTTGTATTTTTGGACCCCGTTGCTCTTGGGGTCCTGTTGTGTTTACTCGGGGCTTCTAACGCACATTTGTGGGCGTTCGGTTTTGGGGCTTCGATGCGATTTTTATGTGTCCCAGCCTGACTTATCGCTCCCAGGAGCGTGGTTCCGGTTACCAAACGCCAGTTTTCTGGGCTCAATGCTATTTTGTGGATATTTTCTTCTTCTTTTTCTCTTAAAAGTCCGAATTCCGGTCCGACATTTCGAGACCCTGGCGCCATGTATTTGTGTCCCATCTCCATTTTTCGAGATTCAGTATTTTTTCGGCGGCGTACACAATTTGTGAAGGTAATATGTTCTGTGCTCCAGAGCCATTTTACCGACCATGACATTGATTTTTTGCGGAATCCCTCTTTTTGTGCAGGGCTCCAGCATGACATTTTCGGATACCGATCCGGTTGTTGTGGTATGGGTGTAATTTCAGCAGTGTGAGTTGATTTATCAAGGGATATCAAAATAAAACCGTAGACTTGGGCGGGAGAGTTAGGGTTGAAATGCGACGAACCAGGAAAGATTGTGGTAGATTGGGCCCCTCCACAGGATAATTTAGTTGATCACTAATCATGTCATTTCGATAAGTCCCCTTTGACAAAATTGCGGTCTAAATCCCAGGCGCGTTAATTAATTCGCGAAGAATTTGCTATTTTAACTTTTTGGCAGGTGCCTTGCAACCAACACCAAATATTAGAAAAATTTACAAATTCCTATGATTCCGATCAGAAAACCAATGTAACCCACTTCTTGTGGTCACCTTCGCGAAATTATCGTCCTAGGACTGAGAAATGGTCGCTTAAGCTTTGCTTAAGGCATCAAGCTGGTGGTAATAAATAACAGTAATGATGAATCTAGCTATATTCAGTTATTCTTGGAGGGCATAACGGTGGGTTAATCAATAGGAGATGTCTGAAAGATATGCTTAGCATCATCCTCGCTGTAATCTACAGGCCAGCAGGAAGATTCTTCTGTTCAAAAAGCATTGAGACGTTGGTTGGTTTTGACACTTAGGTATTCATCCACATATTACTTATTTATACCTTGGTATGTCCCGGTTTTCAACGAAAAAAATATTAATTTTGCGGGTTGAGTAAATAATGCACCATGCCAAGAACAAGCAGTACATTAATATGAAATCATGTTTCCCATTCCCGAACTATACTAAGGGCCTAAAATCAATAGGAGCTCTAACACAATGGAGGCCCCTTTTCGGGGAGCAGGAGGCCCCTTTGGATCTTGCCCCCCCCCCTGGAAGAACTTCGTGGCGACGCCACTGCCCCCTCCGTAGGGCCCCTTGTGGTGGAACATCTCGCAGGGCCGAAACAAAACACTTCCATGAATTCTGAAGCACAAACCTACCATCGGCCTTGTCTTGACTCAGTCGATTCGTCGTTCCCGTCTTCCCCCTCGCAGTCCTTCAGCTCCTCGGTGAGGATCGATTTAGCCACTGCCAGCCCTTTTGTCAGGGATTGTCGCCCCGTCGCGGCGACGCGAACTGGTAAGATACCTGAACGTGAGACCGACGTAGAGTCCGAGTTCGTCGACCCTGAACTGTCCTGATCTTGTCGAGTTCAGAACTCTGCAGAAGTCTGTCCGACCTTAGACCTTTCCAACGGTGTGTGCACCGAGCGATTCGGTACAGTGGTACGGTGCGACAGATTAGATAGTAGTGGCATCGAAGTGAAATTTTCTGATCCGGAGGAAGCTCGGCGGACGTTAAAAGCAACGGTTTTTGCATTTATGTACACCATCGATGGGAAGCACTTTCTGTGCTGTACTGTACCAACTGTATCCCTGAATGGCCGACTATAGAAAACTCGTCGCGCTAAAAACTGCTCCAAAGGTGTCGGCACTTATGATCTACAAGGTGTGCCATGTGAAATATTTTTTGCCGATTTACAGGGTTCGGTGTCTTGGAGGCTAGGAAATACAAATAAAAAATTACCCTGGCAGCACTGGACATTGCCGCATCGGAAACACTGCTGTCCCAACTGCAGGAGTGACCATTCTTCCCCTGCCGAGTATGCCCAGTCGTCAAACGGGAACAGAGCATCATACAATTGAAGTGCGTTAGGGCCGTGCCATTCCGAGAAGCTGTAGAAATGACCAAGCCGGCCACTTCATCTCGTTGTCTCACGTAGCCGCGGTGGTCAGCTCCGCCCATCCCCTTCAACTCCAGCAATCCGAGGAACCGAGGCGTAGTGGGAAAATCTTCCATGGCTGCGAGGTTCGATACGCGAGGACGCTCACCGTCGGTACCGCGAGCACCACCTGGCCCCTGGCGAGAAATAACGGATACGCCTCCACCCCATATCCCATTAACAGACCAACCACTCGCACTGCCTGCAGACCGCAAGCGGACGCCTATCTCGCCTGCTTCCGACAGAGGCGAGTGCCAGGTGCCGTCCCCACGCTGAGTCGCCCCTGATGACCTACCCGCCCCTGATGACCTACCCACCTGTAAGCCGAGACGTGTGGGGTAGGTGACCGGAACACCTGTGAATCACAACACATCATGTCTCCAAGCGGCTTGCTGCGAAGAAATGCTTTAAATGAGATAATATGGGGGGATTTGCACCTTAGTAGGGAACTGTTTTACCACTTTTTTATAACGGATTTTCGTGAATAAATTTGCTCCTTGCTGATACGACTATTGCAATCGATGTGGCCTTTCAACCCAAATAACTAACTAGTCCGTCTGAGCCTAAACAATATTGTAGCAAGGTGAACAAGATGCACTTCGTTAACGTATATCACAACAAACTTCCCCACAATTACCAGACCGATATATTGCTCCAAGGCATATCAAGCAAACACCGCACCAGCCAATCTTATTGGCTTCGTCTCTGGTACGTGGTCTGCCACAGACACGGCTCCATTGTAAGGTGTCTAAAGGGCATGTCTGTAATAATTAGCCAATGTACCACTGCGACTGTTGAATTTGAATGGACCGAAATGACACGTAAGGCTCTTATCATCCAACTACGCAAGAGACTATATATATATATATATATATATATATATATATATATATATATATATATATATATAGAGAGAGAGAGAGAGAGAGAGAAAGATAGATAGATAGATATAGAGAAGGGAGATATATAGATATGGAAAGAGGGGGAGAGAGAAAGAGTGTAAAATAGGCCGTAAGGAGGAAAAGTGGTAGGTTGCATAGCAATGGGCGGTAGATAACCAATAGCAGTTCAGGCGCCCTTAAGCCCTAATAAACAAACAGGCTACATAGGAGACTTATGCTCGACTCGAGTTGATTCGAGAATCGACTCATGAATCAATCGTTTTTGGATTAGTCGCGAGTTAAATTGATTCTTTTCCCCAAAATATATCTTGAGTCGTGAGTTGGAACACATCTTTCTTTTTAAAAAAAGGTCAAATCAGGAGTCAACCATTCAAATATCACGTGTGGAAAGTGCACACTGAATCATATGGTTCATGAATCTAATGCCACTGAGTCGGATCTGAATCGATGCAAATTTATGTCAGTTTGAGTCGCGAGTCGAATCAGATCTCAAGATATATCAGTCACATGTGAGTCGACTCAAGAAATTTGATTCGACCACAAGTGTGTTACATAGAACAGTTGTACCAGTTTACAGCAGCAAATGTCCCAATCCTATCGTTTTACCGTCATAACCGTTCATAGGATTGGAAGAGGTGGCAGGAGGTTGGTGTGACGCACGAGACATGTCTTTAAAGCGCCATTGTTCAGAACCTGGAAGCATCGAACCATGTCTGCCAAGGCATCTGCACTTCTGCCATCTGTTGACGGAGAGCGCAAAGTCAGTTACACGTTTTCACCGTGAGTGCGTGGGGGGGGGAGAGTGGATTTTTTAGGAGTGCTGGACCATAAAGGTCATTTGCGCCGCCTGTAAAGGAGCACGTTACATATCTGTCTATGAAATGGAGTGTTACGATCAAGGTACAGGCAAGTGGACATTTACGTTAAGGGAGTTTTACGTTATAGTTTGTGTGAAGTTTTGGGTGCTGGGTTGGGAACGTCTCCCTGATGTCTAACTGGTTTTAGTTTTACTTGGTTTTGGTGGGGTTGGGGTGTTTTGAGAGTGTCGAGTTGATTTTGCCAGGGTGCCGGCTTTAGCCTACTCCTATCGAAGAGCACCGAGGGATTTTTACCGTGCGGACAAGGAGGTAATTGTCCACACCGCCTCTCACGCCGGCTGCTGCGTGTTAGTTGTTAGTAGTTGGTTAGTCTATGCATGCCTTGCAGGGTTGTCAGTCGGGTTAGTACGGTGTTTGACAATTTGGCTCTCCTACGTCCGCTGTTCCTCTGGGTAGCCATTTACGTTAGGGGTCGGAAGGCAAATTGGCTCATCTACGTCCGATGGCTCCTCTGGATAGTCGTTTTGCGTTAAGCTACTTTTTGTTTTGTTTTAGTTCCTATGTTTTCCAAAAGCAAGTCGGCTACCTACCTCCGACGGCACCGCTAGGTAGCCATTTATTCCTAACTGGGAAGCAAATCGGCTCATGTACGTCCGACGCCATGCGGGGATGGCTATTTACGTGTTTCCTACGAGTGTTTCGCGGTCATGTATTGCAAGTTGATGTGAACGTTGGTGGTGCCTAGGGAGCTCCTGCTAGTTCTGTGGCATACAGATATTCAAATAGCAATTGAATGAGTTCTGCGTGTTTGTCACCGAAAAGCGATGGAAGCGATAGGGTGATGCCCTCTCTCTGGCAGAAGCCCTTAAGTGGTTGTCTCTGAGAGCTAAAGCTACTGCAGTCTAGCAGGATGTGGCCTATGCTTAACGTGGTGTTGCAGGTGTCGCAGTGAGGTGTTGTGTGTTGGTCATCCTCTAATCGAGGCTGTGTTAGTTTTGTGCAACCGGTTCTAAGTCTAGTGAGGATGACCTCTTTTTGTCGGTGAGACTGATTTGATGTGTTCCATGTGCCTATGGTTGGCTTTATTGCGTGGGCGTGGTTGGATTTGTGCTGTGTTGAGTTGTGTTGTGTCCATGTGTTCTGTTGGTGTTGGGGAATGTGGTGTTGTAGGAGTGCTTTGCAATCGTCTACCGAACATTCCACGCTGGGGTAGGTATTCGATGCTAAGGCTTGCTTTGCGAGCTGGTCTGCACGTTTTCACCGTGAGTGCTACTAGCTCGGGTATATATCGTGGCAGTAGGTACTTTTCTGGGGTTTGTGATGGGGAGACGTATCGTTCCTAGTCTAAATTATCTACAATTTCGAACAAACTATGTACCGTAAATATTATCCCACCTAAATCTAGTTTCGCTTCTTACTTCGAAGCGAGAGCTGCTTGCGACTTTCAGTAGGCTCTGAGCCACTGCCGGGAATGTAAAAGACATAAAGACATAAAAGATTAGTGCAACTATGAGCCACATGGGCCCTTCCTGGCTGCACACTGTACACTCAACCAGTTGCCCACCAAATCTGTCAATCAGCCCTCCCTGTAATACTGAAAAGCAAGCCCTCAATTCTTAG
This sequence comes from Imbricaverruca yamaguchii, assembly GCA_034440575.1. Lineage (NCBI taxonomy): Eukaryota > Metazoa > Arthropoda > Thecostraca > Neoverrucidae > Imbricaverruca > Imbricaverruca yamaguchii. The sequence continues at coordinate 124,808 of JAOTOL010001135.1, read as the reverse complement.
AATGATTGTCTATGCTGTTTTTAAAGATGTTCAATGTGCTGCTACTGATAATGGTTTCTGACAGCTGGTTCCAGTGATCTACTACCCTGTTGGTGCACAAAGTCTATCTTAACCTTGTTCTGCTGTGGTTAACTTTAATTTTGAATTGATGACTTCTAATTGCATCATTTCTGTTAAAACCCGCGCCGTCTTTCCGGTCAAATCCTCCCACCCCGTCTCGGGATGGGGGGGGGGGGGTTGAAGACCCCATCTAAAATCCAAACTAAGCATCGCACGAAAACAAAAGCGGTGTCATCGGAATGCGCTCGACGAGTAGGGTCCGGGTCCACCCTCCAAAACAATTTTCACCCAAAAGTGACGTCACCAGAGGGCTAGATTTTCACAACTATTCACGACTTACATTTTGTTTTTGACTGGGGAGTTCATTTCGGGGGATATTTGAGAAAAAAATTATTTGGAATGAGAAGAGGGCAGCGAAATCGACCAGGGCTACAATTTTTTTTGCCCCCCCCCCAAAAAAAAAAAATAAATGGGGGGGGGGGGGGGGGGGGGAAATTTCAAAATTTTGAGTTTTCAAGTTTTCTGAAAAATTACCTTTTCCAATGGGTCGAGCAAACCGAGAGACGTTGTTGGAAGTCAACTTTCCCTCATAAAAAATGCTTACTTTAGCCAGAATCCTGTATTTGAACTACAATTTGGCAAATACGCAAAATGTATATGTAGTCAAAAACGAGAAAAATGAAAAATTCAACTCGTACGTTTTATTGCATCCGTAATGATAAGCAAACGCTGGAAGTTCCATCAAAATATCTGTATCCGTTAAAGCATGACGACTGGTTGAACTTTTTTGGAGGTGACCTCACTTGACCTTCACTAACTCGTTGACCCTAGATGACCAGACCTAAAAATTTTGAATCAGCATGTCAAATTGATGTTGGAAAAGGTATGCCAAACTTCGGCGTGATGCCGCGCGCCGTTCGTCCGCTATCCGCGAAAAACCTGAGGGGTGAGGGCGGTTGAACCCCCCCCCCGAGACGGGACGGGTTAAATTCAAACATTTCCCCAAGATATCCCCTCTCCGGACCATGGATAAATTTAAAGACCTCGATGAGATCTCCTCTCAGCCTTCTATATTTAAGTGAAAGCATTCAATTCGCTTATACCGTTAACCATTTTTGTAGCCCTCTTTTGTACTCTCTCTAAAAGCCAACAATCCTTTTCATAGCTAGGAGACCAAGCTTGGATGCAATATTCCAAATGTGGCCTGACATATGCACAGTAAAGCTTCCTGACCACTTCCTCACTTCTGTATGATACATTCATATTCACCTCTAACTACATTCCTATGACCTCTAATTGCATTATTTCTGTTAAATTCAAGCATTACCCCAAGATATCCCCTCTCCAGAACATGGAAAAGTTAAAGACCTCGATGAGACCTCCTCTCAGCCTTCTATATCTAAGTGAAAACATATTCAATTTCTTCAATCTTTCCTCATATGCCAGGTTGCTTATGCCTTTAACCATTTTTGTAGCCCTCTTTTGTACTCTCTCCAAAAGCCAACAATCTTTGTCATAGCTAGGAGACCAAGCTTGGATGCAGTATTCCAAATGTGGCCTGACGTATGCACAGTAAAGCTTCCTGATCACTTCCTCACTTCTGTATGATACATTCCTATTTATTGCCCTGAGCATTCTCAGTGCCTTCTTCCTTGCTTCCTTGGTCTGTTCTGATGCCCCCAGTTTTGTGTTTAAAATAACACATAAATCCTTCTCCTGTTGAGTCACTGATAGCACTTGGCCACCCATCAAGTATGGAGCCTTCATATGCTGCTTACCTACATGCATGATTTTACACTTATCAAAGTTAAATTTCATTTGCCATTCTTCGGACCACTTCACAAGTTCGTCTAAGTCTTTTTGCAGCGAGATATGCTCATCCTGACCTGTTATTGCCCTAAAGACCTTCAAATCATCCGCAAATTTCAAAACTTTACTGCTTAGGCCACTTTCAATGTTATTTACAAATATAATGAACAGTAATGGCCCTAGTACTGACCCCTGGGGGACTCCACTAAGAACATTTTGCCATGATGACTTTGTACCATTTAGCATCACTCTTTGCTGTCTATCTGAAAGCCACAACTCTATCCATTTTAAGATGCTACCTGCAATACCATGGACCTGAAGCTGTATCATTAACCGTTTATTGGATACCTTGTCAAAAGCCTTACTAAAGTCAAGATATGCTACATCAACCTGATTTCCATGATCAAATTGTTCTGTGGCGAAGTTCAAAAAGTCCAAGAGATTTGTGAGACACGATCGTCCTTTTCTAAACCCATGTTGAGTATCTTGAATCAATCTGTTTCCTTCCAGATAACTAACTATTCTATCCTTGATAATTTATTGGAGTACCTTGCAGACTAGGGATGTGAGACTTACTGGACTATGGTTTTCAACTTTCCCTCTTTCTCCTTTCTTGAAAATAGGAACTACATTTGCCCTTTTCCAATCTGTTGGAGTTTCATTTTGTGAAACTGATCTACAAAATATTATACTAAATGGAAATGCCAATTCCTTTTCAGCTTCCCGCAATATTACAGCATAAATTTCATCAGGTCCTGCTGCCTTGTTTGGCTATATTTTCCTCGTATGATTGTAAACATCACTATCAATGAAATCAACATCACTTATCAGATCACATGTCACTGAACTATGGTGTACGGTCGGCAGATTGGTCATATCTTCCAATATAAACACTGATTTAAACTGCTTGCTCAGCTCCTCAACCATCTCACTATCCTCACCCAATGTAGTCCCATTTACTTCCAGTGGACCAATTGTGCTAGAAACTTTACTCAGCTTGTAGAAACTAAAGAACTTCTTATTGTTCCAATTACAGTTCCTAGCGAAATCCAGTTCTTTTCCTCGCTTTGCTGCTCTGGTTTTTTGCTTCACAGTGTCTCTAGCTTTTCGATACGCCTTTAGATTAACGACATTTGAAGCTTCTTTAAACACTCTAAATGCAGTTTTCTTAGCATTAATTGTTTTTATCAAGTCTGGTGTAACCCATGCTGGCTTTCCTACCCTTCTTTTGCGTCTTTGTTTTTGGGGGACATGTCTAATCCGAATTTCCTTCAAGTAAGATTTGAACTTTTCCCACATTTCACAAGCATTTAAGTTGGATAATTCTTCTTCCCATCTGATGGCACTTAAATCCGCTCTCATGCAGTCATAGTCTGCTCTGTTGAAATTTGAAACCTTTACCAAATTATCCTGAATAATTTCCCCTACATGTGCCTTGAATCTAACTATGTTATGGTCACTTCTTCCCAGAATTTCTCCTACAGTCAAGTCTTGAACCAAGTCACTTAAATCCGATGATACAAGGTCCAAGAATGAGCCATGCCTGGTAGGTTCCGATACAAACTGGTGTAAGAACAGCTCCTCTTCAAGGCATTTCCTAAACATTTTGCGTGATGTGGAGCCAACACCAACATTTTCGTATCCATTTAGGTTAAAGTCACCAAGAATAAGGCACTTCCTCTGAAAGTTTCTACTGATTTCCTCACAAATCCCTTATCAAACTCCAGTTGTTGAGAATATGGCAGGGTTCCTGATCGGTAGAAAGCGTCTATCCTCAGTGTATTGCTGTTGCCTTTTCCCACAGTGACATCAAGCCAAATGGACTCCACAGATACATTTTTATCCCCACCTGTTTCTTTTTCAGAACTGAATAAGCTATTCATATAGAGCAGTACACCACCCTCTTTCACTGCTGGACCCCTATTGCACGAACACATATTGTATCCCGGGATCTCATAGTCCTGCAAGTTATCTCCAAAATACCTTTCACTGACCTCACTGACCCATGCCTCCGTAATGCAAACAAAATCTGGTTCCTCCTCAGCAACATAACACTTGAACTCATCAAATTTGAATCGGATACTGTGAGCATTAAACATCATACACTTAACAAATGCTCCATAACCTCCTTTGGCTTTTCATGCTGAGGAGTTCTTTTATTCTTTTTTTTGGAGGGCGTGTCAGATTAGTGTATTTCCCTATCACAACGGACAGTCCACATTATCACACCCGACAGGTTCTTCAATGTAGCCCCATGGACTATCTGCATATGTTTATTGTCCACATCTCCAACAGCATTTTCAGCCTTTTACAGAAGTCGTGGAATACCGAGTTCAATGCACTTCGTGGAAGGATGCAGATCGCTGGACGTCACAAACAAGTTATAAAAAAGAAGTTAGATCCATTCATTTGGCATACACCGAGTCCAGAAACGCATTGCAGCAGCGCAGACACTGCTGGTAGCACTTCTCAAAGCCGACGTCGTCGTCGTCGTAGTACGGATCGCGAATGATGAGCTCGCCAGACGGATCGTATTTGCCCAGCAGCGCCACCTGGGCGGTCGAACCAGGTGGCGCCAGCCGCTCCAACTCGCTGATGTTCCCCTCGTCCATGCCGAAAATGTATTCAAACTTGGTGAAATCGGACTTGCCAACCAGGCGCGCCCGGCAGTTCATGTCCACTCCGTGCCGCTTCATAGCCGCCTCTGCCCGCCGGTCGGGACCCTTGCCGGCGTGCCAGTCGCCGAGAGCCGCGCTGTCCACGCGCCACTCGTGCTGCACGCCGCGCTCGCCAACGCGTGCACAAACACGGCCTCGACTATGGGCGAGCGGCAGATGTTGCCTCTAGGCACAACTTTACCAAAATACATTTTTGTCCTAACTAGGTAAGCGCCTGCCTACCTACCTATCTACCTAGGTATGAACCTGTACTGATCTTCCCATCTTGCTGCCCACATTTTGCGGTGGAGCAGCCACTGTTAAAATTCGCAGTTATTGACGAACACATACCGTGATACAACCAGCAAAATTATTTCAAAATGCACTAACCTAAACAGACAAATAATGCAGATTTCTTCATTTCGCCGGCACAGTCTGCTGTCGGGGAAAATTGTCCGTGGAATCATATAAAATAAATTGGCGCTGTATAACCACTGCAGTTGATGCGCCCTAAAACCCAAATAACTAACCAAATAACAAACTAAGGAGTTCTTTTATCACTACATGAACAATCACTCTACCTCCTTGAACTACTGCTGTCCCTATTTGCTGACTTTGAGGTTCTATTGCCTTGGCCGACACTATTGTTATATTCCTGAGTTGGCAATGCAATTTCATCCCTCCCCACCCAATTTCCTAGTTTCCCTGAAGGACATGCTCATACACTTTGCCTAACACATGGACCCCCTTCTCGGAGAAGTGCAGGCCATCCCTCTGATAGAGATCCCATGTTGCATAAAACCTGCGCCACTCGTCTACAAAGGTGAAACCTAACTCGTGGCAGAGTTTACCTACCCTGGCGTTGGCTGCCAGTGCCCTAGAGCTCCACTTAGGGGAGGCTCCAGCCCTAGGCACACGGCGTCTGCCCCATGACACCGTCTGGACCTGCTGCGTGCACCGTACCCACCTCCCCCAGTACCCACCTGCCCCAGCACCGTATCCACCTGCCCCAGTACCCACCTCCCCAGCACCGTACCCACCTGCCCCAGCACCGTACCCACCTGCCCCAGTACCGTACCCACCTGCCCCAGCACCGTACCACCTGCCCCAGCACCGTACCATCTGCCCCAGCACCGTACCCACCTGCCTCAGCACCGTACCCACCTGCCCCAGCACCGTACCCACCTGCCCCAGCACCGTACCCACCTGCCCCAGTACCGTACCCACCTCCCCAGCACCGTACCCACCTGCCCCAGCACCGTACCCATCTTCCCCAGAACCGTACCCACCTGCCCCAGTACTCACCTGCCCCAACACCGTACCCACCTCCCCAGCACCGTACCCACCTGGTCCAGCACCGTACCCACCTGCCCCAGTACCCACCTGCCCCAGTACCCACCTGCCCATCACCGTACCACCTGCCCCAGTACCCACCTGCCCCAGCACCGCACCCACCTGCCACAGCACCGTACCCACCTGCCCCAGTACCGTACCCACCTGCCCAGCACCGTACCACCTGCCCCAGCACCGTACCCACCTGCCCCAGTACCCACCTGCCCCAGCACCGCACCCACCTGCCACAGCACCGTACCCACCTGCCCCAGTACCGTACCCACCTGCCCATCACCGTACCACCTGCCCCAGCACCGTACCACCTGCCACACCACCGTACCCACCTGCCCCATTACCGTACCCACCTGGTCCAGCACCGTACCCACCTGCCCCAGCACCGTACCCATCTTTCCCAGAACCGTACCCACCTGCCCCAGTACTCACCTGCTCCAACACCGTACCCACCTCCCCAGCACCGTACCCACCTGGTCCAGCACCGTACCCACCTGCCCCAGTACCCACCTGCCCCAGCACCGCACCCACCTGCCACAGCACCGTACCCACCTGCCCCAGTACCGTACCCACCTGCCCAGCACCGTACCACCTGCCCCAGCACCGTACCCACCTGCCCCAGTACCCACCTGCCCCAGCACCGCACCCACCTGCCACAGCACCATACCCACCTGCCCCAGTACCGTACCCACCTGCCCATCACCGTACCACCTGCCCCAGCACCGTACCACCTGCCCCAGCACCGTACCACCTGCCCCAGCACCGTACCCACCTGCCCCAGCATCGTACCCACCTGCCCCATCACCGTACCACCTGCCCCAGCACCGTACCACATGCCACAGGACCGTACCACATGCCACAGCACCGTACCCACCTGCCCATCACCGTACCACCTGCCCCAGCACCGTACCACATGCCACAGGACCGTACCACATGCCACAGCACCGTACCCACCTGCCCCATCACCGTACCACCTGCCCCAGCACCGTACCACATGCCACAGGACCGTACCACATGCCACAGCACCGTACCCACCTGCCCCAGCACCGTACCCACCTGCCCCAGTACCGTACCCACCTGCCCATCACAGTACCACCTGCCCGAGCATCGCACCCACCTGCCACAGCACCGTACCCACCTGCCCCAGTACCGTACCCACCTGCCCAGCACCGTACCACCTGCCCCAGCACCGTACCCACCTGCCCCAGTACCCACCTGCCCCAGCACCGCACCCACCTGCCACAGCACCATACCCACCTGCCCCAGTACCGTACCCACCTGCCCATCACCGTACCACCTGCCCCAGCACCGTACCACCTGCCCCAGCACCGTACCACCTGCCCCAGCACCGTACCCACCTGCCCCAGCATCGTACCCACCTGCCCCATCACCGTACCACCTGCCCCAGCACCGTACCACATGCCACAGGACCGTACCACCTGCCCCAGCACCGTACCCACCTGCCCCAGCATCGTACCCACCTGCCCCAGCACCGTACCCACCTGCCCAGCACCGCCCACAGCTCGGCTGGTGGTGCCGCCATTACCGATTTTGCCTACCATACACCGTTACCATTGCCGTCACGTATACACAAACTGCCGAATTCGCGCAGGACGTATTTTCCAGAAATTGCAGGGGCATGCCTTTTTAGGCATGGGTTGCATTTATGGGAAACTGTGAAATTGGCGCATTGACAGGCAAAACTGCACGTCGCCAACTGCACATTGTCTGCCTCTGCCAGCTAAACATCCACAAATAGCCCTGGTGACCAGCTGTTCACCTGTGCCAGCTAAACATCCACAAATAGCCCTGGTGACCAGCTGTTCACCTGTGCCAGCTAAACATCCACAAATAGCCCTGGTGACCAGCTGTTCACCTGTGCCAGCTAAACATCCACAAATAGCCCTGGTGACCAGCTGTTCACCTGTGCCAGCTAAACATCCACAAATAGCCCTGGTGACCAGCTGTTCACCTGTGCCAGCTAAACATCCACAAATAGCCTTGGTGACCAGCTGTTCACCTGTGCCAGCTAAACATCCACAAATAGCCCTGGTGACCAGGTGTTCACCTGTTCCAGCTAAACATCCACAAATAGCCCTGGTGACCAGGTGTTCACCTGTGCCAGCTAAACATCCACAAATATCCCTGGTGACCAGCTGTTCACCTGTGCCAGCTAAACATCCACAAATAGCCCTGGTGACCAGCTGTTCACCTGTGCCAGCTGGATATCCACAAATGGCCCTGGTGACCAGCTGTTCACCTGTGTCAGCTAAACATCCACAAATAGCCCTGGTGACCAGCTATTCACCTGTGCCAGCTGGACATCCACAAATGGCCCTGGTGGCCAGCTGTTCACCTGTGCCAGCTAAACATCCACACATGGCCCTGGTGACCAGCTGTTCACCTGTGCCAGCTAAACATCCACAAATATCCCTGGTGACCAGCTGTTCACCTGTGCCAGCTAAACATCCACAAATATCCCTGGTGACCAGCTGTTCACCTGTGCCAGCTAAACATCCACAAATAGCCCTGGTGACCAGCTGTTCACCTGTTCCAGCTGGACATCCTCAAATAGCCCTGGTGACCAGCTGTTCACCTGTGCCAGCTAAACATCCACAAATGGCCCTGGTGACCAGCTGTTCACCTGTGCCAGCTAAACATCCACAAATAGCCCTGGTGACCAGCTGTTCACCTGTGCCAGCTGTTCACCTGTGCCAGCTAAACATTCACAAATAGCCCTGGTGACCAGCTGTTCACCTGTGCCAGCTGGACATCCACAAATAGCCCTGGTGACCAGCTGTTCACCTGTGCCAGCTAAACATCCACAAATGGCCCTGGTGACCAGCTGTTCACCTGTGCCAGCTGGACATCCACAAATAGCCCTGGTGACCAGCTGTTCACCTGTGCCAGCTGGACATCCACAAGTAGCCCTGGTGACCAGCTGTTCACCTGTGCCAGCTGGACATCCACAAATGGCCCTGGTGACCAGCTGTTCACCTGTGCCAGCTAAACATCCACAAATGGCCCTGGTGACCAGCTGTTCACCTGTGCCAGCTGTTCACCTGTGCCAGCTAAACATTCACAAATAGCCCTGGTGACCAGCTGTTCACCTGTGCCAGCTGGACATCCACAAATGGCCCTGGTGACGAGCTGTTCACCTGTTCCAGCTGGACATCCACAAATAGCCCTGGTGACCAGCTGTTCACCTGTGCCAGCTGGACATCCACAAATAATCCTGCTGACCAGCTGTTCACCTGTGCCAGCTGTTCACCTGTGCCAGCTAAGCATTCACAAATAGCCCTGGTGACCAGCTGTTCACCTGTGCCAGCTGGACATCCACAAATAGCCCTGGTGACCAGCTGTTCACCTGTGCCAGCTGTTCACCTGTGCCAGCTGGACATCCACAAATGGCCCTGGTGGCCACGTCAGCCCTGGTGTCCGACTATTCTCTACCAAATGTGGTGCCTATGGCACATGGCACACTCATCGTGAAGGAGCTTCGGTCCAAACAGAAGCGCGCACTTGTCAGCCATGTGCGCAGTGTGCACCTCACCCGAGCTCCGACGACAACACGAATGATTCCCTGCGAGGCGCATATTGTCGCAAAGATTGCAAGTCGTGCCACTCTAGGAACGAATTAATTTGGAAGGGGGGATAATTAAATAAGATGGATAGTTAATGAAAGAATAAAATAAAGTGTCTGAACATTATATTGCCATGCAAAGTACGAAGTGCAGTTACTAATGGCAGGATCCAGCTTAAATGTGACGACTTGGCGAGCCTAAAACGAATATTCGGTTTGCTGCGCTTATCGTGAGATGTTCCATCCAACTCGTCAAAAGCTACCGCATTTAATTCCCAGGGCAATGCTGATGGCCGTTCAGAAGCAATGCTGATGGCAAAAACGCAGCCTTGAATCGCCACGCCACGTCTTCCATAAACAAAATGCCTGATGAAATGCATATCACCTCGGTCCCAGTAAGCAGTCTGAAGGCACCTGTTACCTGTTATGACCAAAGTCACACCACATGCCAGCTGAATCACCAGCCAGCAGTCGGCCAATATCAGCAGAAAGCATCGGCTTGGTGTGTGTTCTACCTGTTCGAAAAAGCCCTTAGTCGCACGCGGTCGCTGTGGTAATTAGCGTGGTATTTCGTGACAGGAAACACTTTGTCGTCCATTTAATGGTCGTCAGGCGCCGTGGGTCCTTTTAGAGGCATTCCGATGACCCAGCCTGCTCCAACAGCCGGACCGGGCTTTACTCCGTGCATGTCGTGTGTGATGTTCAAAGGGGAGCGAAAAAGTGTAATTTATTATCGGCAGACGCCATGCATTACGAATGATTTCACTCGTCGATGATGACTCGCGACATTGGGCAGTAGAGGAGCACGTGAGGCTTTATGGGGAAGGCATCGTATCACCCCACTCTATGTATAGGCATGCTGTTGCATCTTGCGGGACGGAGCACTGCGGATCGGCTTCTTGGCATCTCCTGCACAATGCGACCTCAATTATAGGACAGTATTGAACGTTCAGTACCGTCGGAGCCATCAATTCGGATATAAGCATTATTTTTTAAGCATAATATTATATATATGCATGGATCTACCTATGTTTGCATACCCACGTTGGCAGATCTAGCGAGAGGTTACGCGATGTGACGATTGACCCTAAACGGTCGGTCTTCCCCGAAAGTTGGCACTCAACTGACATCCGAAAATATTTTGTTGTACAATTATTGCCGTAATCGGATCCGATGAATGCTAGCTGTTCGCATCTGAAAGGTGTTTCGAAACCGTAGAACACTGTTTGAAATTGGTCCTCACTATCCGGCCGAAGACCAGGCTTCCGGCCCGGCTCCTGCATCTTCATTGTTTGTTGCACACAGCAGCTTTCGTCACTTTCTTTTTCATGCTCTCAGGCTTTCTTTTCATGCTTTCGATATGTCCCACACTGTGCGCGGTCATTATGTTCGTAATTTAAGGTTTCAGGTCGCACCATTGATATTATGCAAATCAGTCGGTTCATATATTATTCGTTCATCTATTATGTATGAACTGGCAATCCACAACATTCTTCTGAGAGACTGCAGGCTGTGCGATGGCCAGTGGAATCTTGCACTGGTCGTCTATTACTAGAGCTCTGGAGCGACATCGTCACTCATGGACAACAACCTGCAGCGTGCCATTGATCCAAGCAAACCAATGCAGCGCATACGATCACACGCACACACAGTAACTGCACATCTCGGAAGGTACAATACAACGGTCACAATTTCACTCTGAGCCGACAGCTCTCCAACATAAGTGTAAGCTTCTGAAAATTATCGGGGGGGGGGGGGGGGGGCACAGACATGAGGGCAATGGGCAGGGCTAAATCGATTGGGGGAGGGGTATACCACATATGGCCCCATTCGAAAGGCTGATATTATTGGGAGGGCACAGCTAACATTAGGGGGGGGAGGGAGGGTTGCCTTCCCAAAAGCATACCAAGCTGCATAGCCGTCCGCCGACCAAAATAATACATCACCAACACAGACCCGACGTTACATCAGCACATGGCGCCCCTTCGACCAATACTCGACGGTGGTGCAAGACGCGCATCCACCAACACTCGATGGTGGTGCAAGACGCGCATCCACCAACACTCGATGGTGGTGCAGGATCCGCATCCACCAACACTCGATGGTGGTGCAGGACCCGCATCCACCAACACTCGACGGTGGTGCAGGACCCGCATCCACCAACACTCGACGGTGGTGCAGGATCCGCATCCATTTTATACGGGATATTGGAAGGAACGAACCTGCAACTTTGAATACCTCTTGACGCGTGCACCTGCGGAGCAAGACCCCCAGGCGTTACGAGCACTGTTCCGCAGTCGGCGGTGATAAACAGCTGGAAACTAAGTGAAGTGGAGTGAAGGTAAGTGAAACACTGCGCAGTGGGGGACCACGAGATCGACAGGAGCGCTTTGTCATCCGATTGGAGATGAGTCAGGTCGTCAGGGGGCGTGCCAGTGGAGAGTCACCTCACATACGGACATTTCGTACATACGGCATTTCGTCTACTTGCCGTATCATCAGCGGACAGTTCACGCCCATAATTTTGTACACCGCCTTTTCGCCTCCACTCTTTTCACACGCGTGAAAATGCCCGCCGTCCCGTCGCACTCGAGAGATACAGCTCACAATCCACCTCGCCTTTACTCCGGAATCATTTACAGGATTTCAGCCACAGGAAATTAATGCCAATTTTGGGGGAAAATCCATGTCAGTGATCTCCGGCCCGACCTGGCAGGACCGGACGGTAACGCTCGGGAGCGGACGATAACGCTCGGGAGCGGACGGTAACGCTCGGGAGCGGACGGTAACGCTCGGGAGCGGACGGTAACGCTCGGGAGCGGACGGTAACGCTCGGGAGCGCCTGATCACTATGCAGTGGTGTATCTAGCAATCACGAAATAGGTGCTGATGCGCCGTGTTCTTCACTAAGAAACCAATAGTTGAAGTTAATACGCTCATGCATGCAATAATATGCTCTTCTACTCCCGCACACTCCCATCCACTCTCGCCCTCTATCGCCCACTATCCCCCACTCCCACCCTCTCTCGCCCACTATCGCCAATTATCCCACACTCCCACCCTCTCTCGCCCACTCTCACCAACTATCTCCCAATCCCACCCTCTCTCGCCCACTCTCTCCCACTCCCACCCACTCTCGCTTTCTCCCCATTTCTTTCTCTCTCTCCCTCTCTCGCTCTCTCTCTCTCTTTCTCTCTCGCTCTCTCTCTCTCTTTCGCTCTCTCTCTCTCTCTTTCTGTCCCTCCCTATTTTATATCTTGCTTTCTCTCCTTCTTTATCTCTCTCTCTCTCTCTATTTCTCTCTCTCTTTCTCTCCCTCTCTCTCTCTCTCTCTCTCTCTCTCTCCTCCCTCTTTTTATCGCTTAATTTATGTCCTTCTTTATTCCTCTCTCTCTCTTTCTTCCCTCTTTTTTATCCCAATCTTTCCATCGTTTGTATCCTGTCTTTTTCGTCACGATGTTCCTGCGCGCCGGGTCATTGGGTGGTCATTTCATCGCCTTTTATTGCCATACCGTAGATAATCATTTCTGGAAACCGGGACCACCAAAGGCGGCCCAGCATCCGGCGCCAGCGCAGCATATTTAATTTTCGGCGCGGCCATCTCCCGCGGCCGGTCCATTCATTTCCCGCCATTACACCGCCGAGTGGCAAAATACGGCGGCTGGCTGGGGCTCGCGGCGGTCTGGACCGCGTCATGGCCCAGCTCGGCTGGCTCGCGGCGGTCCGGACTGCGTCATGGCCCAGCTCGGCTGGCTGGGGCTCGCGTCATGGCCCAGCTCGGCTGGCTGGGGCTCGCGGCGGTCCGGACCGAGTCATGGTCCAGCTCGGCTGGCTGGGGCTCGCGTCATGGCCCAGCTCAGCTGGCTGGGGCTCGCGGCGGTCCGGACCGCATCATGGCCCAGCTCGGCTGGCTGGGGCTCGCGTCATGGCCCAGCTCGGCTGGCTGGGGCTCGCGTCATGGCCCAGCTCGGCTGGCTGGGGCTCGCGGCGGTCCGGACCGCGTCATGGTCCAGCTCGGCTGGCTGGGGCTCGCGTCATGGCCCAGCTCAGCTGGCTGGGGCTCGCGGCGGTCCGGACCACGTCATGGCCCAGCTCGGCTGGCTGGGGCTCGCGTCATGGCCCAGCTCAGCTGGCTGGGGCTCGCGGCGGTCCGGACCACGTCATGGCCCAGCTCAGCTGGCTGGGGCTCGCGGCGGTCCGGACCGTATCATGGCCCAGCTCGGCTGGCTGGGGCTCGCGTCATGGCCCAGCTCGGCTGGCTGGGGCTCGCGTCATGGCCCAGCTCGGCTGGCTGGGGCTCGCGGCGGTCCGGACCGTATCATGGCCCAGCTCGGCTGGCTGGGGCTCGCGTCATGGCCCAGCTCGGCTGGCTGGGGCTCGCGTCATGGCCCAGCTCGGCTGGCTGGGGCTCGCGGCGGTCCGGACCGCGTCATGGTCCAGCTCGGCTGGCTGGGGCTCGCGTCATGGCCCAGCTCAGCTGGCTGGGGCTCGCGGCGGTCCGGACCACGTCATGGCCCAGCTCGGCTGGCTGGGGCTCGCGTCATGGCCCAGCTCAGCTGGCTGGGGCTCGCGGCGGTCCGGACCGTATCATGGTCCAGCTCGGCTGGCTGGGGCTCGCGTCATGGCCCAGCTCAGCTGGCTGGGGCTCGCGGCGGTCCGGACCACGTCATGGCCCAGCTCAGCTGGCTGGGGCTCGCGGCGGTCCGGACCGTATCATGGCCCAGCTCGGCTGGCTGGGGCTCGCGTCATGGCCCAGCTCGGCTGGCTGGGGCTCGCGTCATGGCCCAGCTCGGCTGGCTGGGGCTCGCGTCATGGCCCAGCTCGGCTGGCTGGGGCTCGCGGCGGTCCGGACCGTATCGTGGCCCAGCTCGGCTGGCTGGGGCTCGCGTCATGGCCCAGCTCGGCTGGCTGGGGCTCGCGGCGGTCCGGACCACGTCATGGCCCAGCTCGGCTGGCTGGGGCTCGCGGCGGTCCGGACCGTATCATGGCCCAGCTCGGCTGGCTGGGGCTCGCGTCATGGCCCAGCTCGGCTGGCTGGGGCTCGCGTCATGGCCCAGCTCAGCTGGCTGGGGCTCGCGGCGGTCCGGACCGTATCATGGCCCAGCTCGGCTGGCTGGGGCTCGCGTCATGGCCCAGCTCAGCTGGCTGGGGCTCGCGGCGGTCCGGACCGCATCATGGCCCAGCTCGGCTGGCCTTTCGGCGCACTCATCCGGCTTAACGGTGGAGCCGCGCGCCCTCGTATTTCATTCAACACATGGAAACGTGTCCAGGGTGGTATACGGGCTACCCGAGGCTTATCGTAAGCCTCCGGCGTCCCGGCTCATGATAGCTCCAGGTGTACCGAAAGTGCATGATAAGGTGCGAGACGTGTTCTATTTTCGGAGAATGAACACGCGGATCCCATCGATATATTGAGCACGTGAAATTATTGGTCATGTGGCCATTTAAACACGTTCAACCACATGGTAGTTCCAAACGCCTCCACTAGAGGCGCGTCGGTCGGCATGCCCTCCGCCTTCCCTGTCGCCAACGCACTCGAGCCGGCAGATTTGCTGCCGGAGATGCCAGGTTAGTTAGTTAGTTATTTGGGTTTTAGGGCGCATCAACTGGAGATGCCAGGTCCGATGGACACATGCATCAGGGCCAGGGTTGCTCCAGGTCAAGGCCATTTAATCATTCTGACCAAGTCACTGGGCACCGGTGCCAATGTCAGCGGAACCTGTTTTGGCAGCATTATGCTCACTCCCGAGCGGCTTTAATCTAGTGGAATTGTTGCTGCCACGTGCTAGGTACAGTCAAGATAACTATAGGCAACAGGTACTCCAAAGTCCGCAGATAAGGTATATTTGGCTTAAACTAGATAAAACCCACGCCACGTGATGTCATATACCAGAAGTGCCCTTTTATGCTTAACTGTGCCCCGTCTCTCCGGTCGGATCCTCACACTTCATCCCGGGGTGTGTGGCATATAAATCCCCCTCTAATATCCAAACTAAGCGTCGGACGAAAACGAATGAGGTTCCATCGGAAAGCGCTCGATGGGTAGGGCCCGACACCACTCCCAAAAATATTTCCCCCGAAATGTGACGTCACTATGGGGCCTAGGTTTTCACGACTTACATCATGTTTGTGGCTCTGGGGAGTTTATTTTGGGGAAGATTTGAAGAAGAAAATTATTTGGAATCAGAAAAGGATAGGGAAATCGACCAGGACCATACAAAATTTTGCCACCCAAAAATCTTCTTTTTTATTTTAAAATTTTGAGTTTACAAGTTTTCTTTAATCTTCCTTTCCTAATGGGTAAAGCGGACCAAAAAACGGTTCTCGAAGTCAAAACGCTTACTTTAACCAAAACCTTCGATTTGAACACTAATGGGCAAATATGCAAAACTAATAAATAGATAAAAATGGGAAAATGAAGAATTCCGCTGGTGCGTCTTGTTGCATCCCTAAAGATGGGCAAGCGCAGAAAGTTTCATTAAAAATATGTATCCGTCAGATCGTGACGACTGGTTCAACGTTTTTTGGAGGTGGCCTCACTTGACCTAGACTAACTCGTTGACCCTAGATGACTTGACTTCAAAATTTTGATACACATGCAAAATTGATGTGGGAAAACGTATGCCAAATTTCTGCATGCAATAATATGCTCTTCTACTCCCGCCAATTTCCACCCACTCCCACTCTCTCATCGCTCACATCACATCTCTCACACCCTTGGGCGCCTTTGCCTGTGCGGTTATACGTTGTCCAGATTCTCCTTGACCGGAGGACGCCACCCACCATCAGGCGGCGACCGGTCACGCGCCAGTGGCTGTCATTGCTATGTGTGTGGTGGTCGTGGTCGGGGACTGCGCCTGTGCATTATCGTGTGATATGCGTTACCTGGCTGGTGAAGTGAACGTGGTGGAGAGGAAGGGAGTGAGGCGGAGGCGCGTGCGACTGATCGAAGAAGAAGTGGTGAAGCGAAGTGAAATGAGTGTGACACATTAGTGACCTCTGCAGTCTGCGTGTGGCTGCCAACAAGGGCGGCGACATTGACGGCTAGCTTCTCGTCCACTGCGTGGAAGTCGACCCGGTGACGTACCGCTTTCTGTATTTCTCCGCATGCCATCTTGATCGGCGCATTCCGTTTTTATGAACGATCCTTTGGTAAGCGGTCGCTCTATTACTTAGTCTTTGACGATGCCATCAGGTGGTGAAATGTGAAGAATTTCCAGAATCAGTGCTACCCAAGCTTTATGTTTATTCCATGCTTCATGTGCAAAGCCGAAGACATGGGTGTAGGATCAGATGGGGGCGGGGGTGCAAGGGCCATTGTCCACCACTTTTCATGAAAGCTCAAAATTAATGCTATGGCGATGCATCGCGCAAATCAACCTCAAAAGGGGTTTTAGTTCCCCACTTTTAAAACGTTCCTACTCCTCTTGTCATAGACACAACGCCAAATCTTCTAAATCGGCCGTTGTAATAGCAACGCCAAATACACAGCAGATACCGACAATGAAATAAAATCTGGTTTTGTTACAGAAAGGTTGGATGTCCTAGGCGTAAATGGTTCGGTACCATAGAACTGTACAGCGAAAAAAAAATATTGACACGAACATCATACTAAAGACAAATGACTCGCTTAAGAGCATACCCTACGTGGATGATCAGCTATTGTGTTCTGTGCTGATTTGCTGTTGTGTTGTGTTCCATTCTTGTGGATGATGAACTTGTGGCACTGAAAGGCGGTCGAATAGTCGGCACATTGCACATGGCGTAATGCTTTGTGCAAAATGCACGGCACTCTTTCCTGTTGCTTTCTCATTTCGTTCTATCATGGATGCTTTCTTTTTGTCTGATCACTTGCATTTTGATTTCATGGTCTGTCGTCTGTCCGGTGTCTGGCCAGTGCTGTCTTCCACGATGTGCCTATGTACACAGTTAAGCTGGCGACCCAAGAGCAGCAGGGAATGAAGCCGAGCTGCGCTGAGGACATTGCCAACAGGGGCGCAGTCAGGAGCCTGTCAAGGGAGGTCAACCAAAGAAATGTGATTAAACAGAGAACAGCAGAATACGTTTTTGTCGCGTGAAACGGGCGCACAATTTAATGGTTTAAGTGGTGGAAGTCTCACCGTGTCTTGTTTGGTGTAGTGGTTGCTGTGTTTAGGTGGGGGACGCACTTAGCTGCATCTCTGCGGGCTGAGACGACTCGCCGAGACACGCTGCAGTGCCTCTCCGCCGAGAGCGACACGCTTCAGTGCCTCTCCACCGAGAGCGACACGCTGCAGTGCCTCTCCGATGAGAGCGACACGCTTCAGTGCCTCTCCGATGAGAGAAAGAATGGAGACTCTAACCTGTGACTTGATTCTGAACTCTTGGCACTTTTCTCCATCTTAAAATTTTGTGACAATATTCGCCTGCTTCCATTCATCCCAAGACCCGCTATTCCGACGGCCTAAGCATTTTGTTGTGTTTAAAAGAAGGCACCAGCGATATCAAGGTCGCTGGTGCCTTCTGCCATTCATTTTATCATACACAAATACATGCCTATTTGTAAACACGCACATGATATTGGCCGTGCTGCTTTGGCTGCTTAAATGCAATGTTGCCCTGATTGCAGCCTCTGATTCATAGATGTAGGGTGGGGATCAAGTGCATATAGGCCGGCCATCAAACAATGGCAGTAGCTTGCTCCGAATCAGGGTCGGAGCCAGGATTTTCTTAAGGAGGCCCGACCAAAAAAGATGAAACAGAGAGCGCCTTTGGCGAGGAAGAGCGCCGATTTCATCGTCTTGCATCGTGAAAATCTTAATTTCCTGTTTCATTCAGAATATATGCTTTTTGTAGAAGTTTCAAACACGTTTTTGAATCAACCCGCTGCGATCCGAGGTAATGTGAGGTGGACAATGCGGTGGCCTTTGATGTTCGTCACAGCCGAAGTAGCAGCACCAGAACGGCAGGGGCTCGCGTTACAATTTACAGTTTTACGTACAGATGGCGCTAGTGCTCCCTTGGTGTGCAATAGCCGGAGTTCCAAACGACCCGGTCTCCTGAGGCTTGTCGGGTCCAGACCCATACCCAGGAGGCCCTGCTAGTTGGTACATATCACAAGTCTAGTCATGACATGTAAGATATTTATAGCAGATGCAATATACCATGGCAATTTGTATCAGGTCATGTCCTACCAAAGCTGACTTTTCGGGCCTTAATTGAGCGGTTCATGACGCGAGTACTTCCCTCCTTCATTTTTGCAAACACAGAAATTAGATACGTTTCTGTCAGACGATTCACAAGCCAACAGTTGCATAGGTTGGGTAGATCTTATCTAAGGCCTAGCTCGTGCCATGGTAGCTATAAGAGTACACACGCCCTGTAAAATGCCAAATGCATGCCAAATGCCATACGCAATGTTATGTGTCATATTTACGTTCTACATAGTATTCTATACAGTATTACACTGCCGAGATCAAGATATTGAGCGAAACGCCTTGGGAATAATGCTTGCACCAATAATGTAGCGTTTTCCTGGATTATCCCAATTCAATCTCATTCCAAAGCAGTGTAGGACGACCAATGCATCTATGGCGTGGCATATTTGAATCATGAAGCACCGTGAAATGTGATCCCATAGCAACAGAAGTGGGAATGTCATATGTAACGCAATGTTGAATGTTTACGCCGCTTAATTTGTTGATGCCTTTGGCCAGTTGTGGAGCTCTAATAACTTGGTGATTGTGAGCGAAACGGGCAATGCCAAGAACCCTCAGAAGTTTGGCTGGCCAATCGGTGTTCTCAATTTCGGGCTGCTGCATACCTTAAGTTTACCTTACCCTACCTTGACAAAATAGCTCTTCAATCGGGGATATCACTTTGTATAAACCACGGGGGCCACTGGTCCACAATCACGGGTATCACTTTGTATATGCCACAGGGGTCACTGGTCCCCAATCAGGGACATCACTTTGTATATGCTATAGGGGTCACTGGTCCCCAATCAGGCAATGATTGATTTCTCGATGAGGCTGAAGCTTATCCATTGGCTCTACGGGTGTCCACTAGATGCACATTGTTTTTGAAACAACTTTGGCAAGCAAAATGTTCATGTGGCCCCGAACCAATTTAGAAAAGTAGCATCCATCCCTTCAACATGCCATTTTAATTCTAGATGTATTTAGTTTGTGATATCAACGATGTCGATGTGCATCGCGCTCCGGTTTGACATTATATTACTTTATTCGACATTGCAATGTCAAGAACAAAAAGGGCACAAT
The DNA here is from genome assembly GCA_034440575.1 of Imbricaverruca yamaguchii. Classification (NCBI taxonomy): domain Eukaryota; kingdom Metazoa; phylum Arthropoda; class Thecostraca; family Neoverrucidae; genus Imbricaverruca; species Imbricaverruca yamaguchii. The sequence goes on along the minus strand of JAOTOL010001135.1, from coordinate 105,096 downwards.
TCGCCACACGTTAAATTGAAGTTGCGACTGCTCAACCCGTGACAAATGGAGGTGCGCTGATAGAAAGGCAGGAGCCGAGCAGAACTCGGACAATAAGTTGAGAACTTTGAATCTGAGTTCTGGTTGCTTTTTTGGCACCGACCATGAATTGCAATGTTGAGCTGCAGTTTAAACTCGAGATGATTCTGATCATAATTATCTTATTAATAACTTTTCCTTGACGCTCTCGTTATCGACACGCATGTTCTACCAGGTTGCACACGACCAGTCATGTCATGATAAATGCGGCAAAATACCAATAAAAAAGCCGGACGATGTTGCCGTTCTGAGCGAATTTCTGGCAAGCCTAGACCTTCTAGTATCATCCCTGATTATTAATTTTTCGTCGCATGCTCTGGGCTTTCCACCAGAGAGGAAAACGTCGCACAACTACCGGCTCATGAACTTACCCCGCAGTAGGGGTAAGTTGTTACGGACGATGTGGCAAGTTGATTAAATGTAAGTTAATCAAAATATATCGTGTATAGGTCGCATTAGCTTACGCCATCTGAAAGGTCTATGTTTCACGCTTACAGTAATCTTAATGAATTGAGTTCTGACTGACCATAGCTCATGGTACGTGTCATTTATGGAAGGCTTCATTTATGGTTCATTCCATAGTTTCACTTGTCCATCATTTCGTGATTTCCCTCTGTTCAGAAACATCCGTGGAAATTTTGAATAAGACTATCTTGAACAGTAATAGCAAACACCTGAATACAAATGTGCAATTACGTTTTGATGCAGGTCACATCAACGTACCCTGCAGGTTTCTGGTACAGGCTACAACATGTTATGGAACATTACGACCACGGTGTAGTGGGAAACGATAAAAGTATTTCAGCATTGCAAAGCCAAGAGAACATGTTAATAATAACCTATACCTAGGGAGTTAAAAAGTGGACGACAAATTCAAAATGAAGGGTGAAGCTCAGGCGTTGAATTTTACTTTCGCTCCAAAAGTATTCCCTTCGTCACCATCCCACAGCCGCGCATCGCAGGGACGTGCGCTTCTCCTGCTCGCGAGAAGACTGCGTGTGCAATAGCCACGGAACATGTGTCATTGCCATGGGAACTGGATTCACCCTCTTGGAGTAAGCGGTGTTGTCCATCCACTGTATCAGATGGACCCAGTCTCCCCATACCTTGCTGTCCCAAAAGCCCATAACGATTGCTCACTGAGCACATTGCCACCAAAGCCATGCCTGCTCTAGTCCTCTGGGCGACGTCCCAGCCAAGAACACCCACCAGACACGACGGCTCCGACAGACACGGCGGCTCCGACAGACACGGCGACTCCGACACCGCTGCCGACAGACACGGCGGCTCCGACAGACACGGCGGCTCCGACAGACACGGCGGCTCCGACAGACACGGCGGCCCCGACAGACACGGCGGCTCCGACATCGACACGGCGACTCCGACAGACACGGCGGCTCCGACAGACACGGCGGCTCCGACAGACACAGCGGCTCCGACATCGACACGGCGGCTCCGACACCGCTGCCGACAGACACGACGGCTCCGACATCGACACGGCGGCTCCGACGCCGCTGCCGACAGACACGGCGACTCCGACAGACACAGCGGCTCCGACAGACACAGCGGCTCCGACAGACACGGCGGCTCCGACATCGCTGCCGACAGACACAGTGGCTCCGACATGGCTGGCGACAGACACGGCGGCTCCGACATGGCTGCCGACAGACACGGCGGCTCCGACAGACACGGCGGCTCCGACACCGCTGCCGACAGACAGGGCGGCTCCGACATACCTGCCGCCCGAGGGCGGGTCAGGTCACGTGACCACTCGGCCGCACGCACCACGCTTGCGCAAGTGAGCCGCAAGCATCAATGAGGGGTCATCGGTCATCCAGATTACAGGCACTGGTGTTCCATTCCGCTCGGAGCGATGCCGTTACGAGTCCGTCATTAGGTCTGGCGACAGTACTGGTGAGGAGCTATCACTTCTGAGAAACTAGCAATTGCATTCGCACATGGTCGCGTCCCCCATTGTGGAGGATCTGGACGTCATCAGCGGGGTACTGACCGCTGATGACCGGGACGGGGCGGGGCAGGGGTACAAACATATTCTTACCACTATACACGGACGAAGATAGCTTGCTTCACGACCAGACAGTAGGGATATATGTCGTGGCTTTCTTTGACACATCAAATTGGTGGAATGCAACCGGCGACACCACGTGACTCTGTCGTAGCGGAGTCGGCAACACCACGTGACTCTGTCGGAGCATAACTTGCAACACCACGTGACCTGTCGCTCATGTAGACGAAATTGACGAATTTGAGCGAATGCCAACAATTCGCAGCACAAGCTGTTACGCTGCCGCCGTCTGCCGCCGTTCAACACCCGTAGCCACCAGAGGGCGCACCGCCGCTCAACACTTGTAGCCAGAGGGCGCACCACCGCTCAACACTTGTAGCCAGGGGGCGCACCGCCGCTCAACACTTGTAGCCAGAAGGCGCACCGCCGCTCAACACTTGTAGCCAGAGGGCGCACCACCGCTCAACACTTGTAGCCAGAGGGCGCACCACCGCTCAACACTTGTAGCCAGAGGGCGCACCACCGCTCAACACTTGTAGCCAGATGGCGCACCGACGCCCAACATCTGTAGCCAGAGGGCGCACCACCGCTTGACACTTGTAGCCAGAGGGCCACCACCGCTTGACAGATGGTGATGCATTCGTGTAGATCACTGGACAGGTAAGTGCACAATATCGTGCCAGATAACCGACTTGTACGGCTATTCCTGGAGACACGCTCTGTATTCTCTCTGAGGCAGTATGTGTCTGTTTTACTGCAATTAAGATGTCCAGAGAGTTGATTTCCCGTGTTGGTTTGAGCGATCTCGTCACAACATTTGCTTCTCCGAGGGTAGAAAGGGTTGTTGACCTCAATACAGCTCAAATAACCTTGCCCTTAAAATCCCAGGACGACGTTTATGGTTGTAATCTTAACCAGGCATCGTTTTTACCATGGTGAACTATAAAGCAGACATCTGCAGTTGGTTACTGTCTGTTGTGCTCCCGACTTACTGTGACCTGTAGTGAGTTGGACTTAAACTGACTGGGGCTCCACCGATACCTGTGAAGGTGAAGGGGGCGGTGGCAAGAGTGGGCACGGATTTCGTTTTCCAAAGCGAATTGTCTGACCTGCATGATGGTTGGAGGGGATTGGTTGGTTATTGGAGTTTAGAGGCACACCGACTGTATCGGTCATGCCGTTTCCAAGGTGATGGAATTGTCACTACACCCTTCTCCCTCCCAATCCACACATTCGCAATGGCCAAAATATACGTAACCGAGGCAGACTCAGCTGGCCAGAAAGGAGATAATGCTACCACGTCTCATCTACATGTCCCACTGCCTGCCACTGCTACCACTCTCCCGCTGCTATCTCAGTTCCAGATGTCATCGCCAAACTGAGAAGGTAAATTAGGTTAGCTTATTACTTGGTGGCATGCAGATTCAGATTTAGATTCAATATTGGCGTAGCATTTCACAGTCAAGTGACTTCCAGTGGCCTCCAAGCTTTCCATGCATGCAAATCAAAACAGTAAAAAGTGCAGATGGTCAAATCGTATCATACCCAGAGGGGCGCACCTGAATTGTCAATGTATAATAATTATCATGATAATACCGTGACTGCTTCCCTCCTGTCTGGTTGTCAGTAAAGAGCGTGAACTACTTTCACGGAAGCTTCGGTCAGTGACACCAATACTTCCGGTTGGTTACAAAAGTGAGTGTGCGTGTCGTATCATACCCAGAGGGGCGCACGAGTATGCCTGATTACCGCCCGCTCGCCAGCTGATGCCAGGCAATTCCAGTCAATATTTTGGATAAGAAGAGCAGATGTGTAATGCGTGTCGCGTAGTTATGCTCCCTTCTGGTTAAGCGGTATGATATCGGCACGGACTGCTTAGCATCCAACGCTCGCCGAATTGCACATTATACAGGGTTACGCTGCAAAATTAATTGTACTTAACCAGACTGCGCCCTTCCAAACATCGCCGACATGGAAGTGTGGAAGATTTGTGGGCATACAATACGACCTGAGACGTATTCACCACCGTAAGAAAAAAATCCGCTTTTGCTATGATTTAAGCAATATTAAGCAATCGCAAACAATGTGAAAACAATAACACTGATTATGTTGCTGGCCTGGTCTATACCAGCATGGCGTCCGGTACTATATCAGCCGACCAACTTCTCAACTTAACCTATATATCTGTGATCTATGAACGATCTAAAAGCTCTACACAGCTGATATGAAAGGCACATCGGTCATGTACTCGATGAATACCACAACACACACGGATTTGACAGCAGTTCATGATAATTGGAGGTGTCCGCTGGCTTATTCATTTGCTTCCAATCCGAAGTTCGTCACACATCTGCCGGAAAACTGCTCAAAACTGGCCGATGTCGATGGTGACGAGAGCTCTGGAAGAGCTCCAGAACCAGTGGCCGACATTTATTCTGTGAGCGGTTCAGCTGCACAGGTAGCGTGCCCCTTCTTCAGCGGAGTCCCAATGTGTGGTAATGATGCGCTGTTGCTGGCGCGACGTCCACCGATTATCTCCTGCCGGCACGGCCGGCTATCTCCCGAGGTGGTGGAGCGTGACATCACAAACGGCAGCTGACTGCGCCGCCTTGGCACTGTCCGACCAGCTGAGTGCACAGCCGAACGGAACATCACCAACACCGAGTGCACACTGCGAGTGCACCGAACAAAATGAGTGCACGACCGAACCGCATCGTCAGAGGCGCAACAGCGACAACAAATGTTAGACGATTTTCAGGGGGCGACATTTTTTCCAGTGTCTGAAAACATTATAAGGGGGATGCACCCAGCCAAGTCCCACTGGGTGGGAGCCTTTTGCACTGAGAGGGTACTTTCGGCTGAAACGTCAAAGGGAAGAGGGAGTGCACTCGAACTCTAGCCAGAGGGGATCACCGTCGAATGGTGTAGTGGGGTGGACTAGTTACCCGTTCCCAGCTAAATACGCCCATGGGCGTCGCTGCTGGCAACTACAATTGCAGCAGCGGCCGAGAGCTCCCCAGGCATGATCAGCTGACATCAGCTCCCCAGGCATGATCAGCTGACAGCAGCTCCTCAGGCATGCTCAGCTGACGGAAGCTCCCCAGGCATGATCAGCTGACGGAAACTCCCCAGGCATGATCAGCTGACAGCAGCTCCCCAGGCATGATCAGCTGACAACAGCTCCCCAGGCATGATCAGCTGACAGCAGCTCCCCAGGCATGATCACCTGACGGCAGCCTCCCCAGGCATGCTCAGCTGACGGAAGCTCCCCAGGCATCATCAGCCGACAGCAGCTCGCCAGGCATGATCAGCTGACAGCAGCCTCCCCAGGCATGATCAGCTGACGGAAGCTCCCCAGGCATGATCAGCCGATAGCAGCTCCCCAGGCGTGATCACCTGACAGCAGCTCCCCAGACATGATCAGCTGACAACAGCTCCCCAGGCATGATCAGCTGACAGCAGCTCCCCAGGCGTGATCACCTGACAGCAGCTCCCCAGGCATGATCAGCTGACGGCAGCTCGCCAGGCATGATCAGCCGGCTGGGGCGCAGGGCACTGTCAGCTGACTGTGCACTTCGACCCCGTTAGAGTTCGACCTCGTCCTCAGCTGACCTCACAGTCGCGTCAGTGGCTTCGGTCGTGGTCAGGTCCGCAGTCACGTGACACGGACACAATGCCGTGTACCGGCTGATGACGTCACAGTGGCTCCGGTCGTGGTCAGGTCCGCTGTCACGTGACACGGACACAATGCCGTGCACCGGCTGATGACGTCACAGTGCGTGGTCGTGGGCAGGTCCGCTGTCACGTGACATGAACACAATGCCGTGCACCGGCTGATGACGTCACAGTGGCTCCGGTCGTGGGCAGGTCCGCTGTCACGTGACACGGACACAATGCCGTGCACCGGCTGATGACGTCACAGTGGCTTCGGTCGTGGTCAGGTCCGCAGTCACGTGACATGGACACAATGCCGTGCACCTGCTGATGACGTCACAGTGTGTGGAAGCTGCGTGAGCTCGGCTCACGGTTTCTCATTACCTGCATGCTTCCCTAGGTTTAGGGCAAATGTACTATTTGGCTGTGTGCAGAAAAAGCGCATCGAACCCTAGAGTAATGAGAGGTAATGTTAGCACATCCGACCTTGGACCTTAGACCTTAGATCTTCGAGCTCGGACATAGACGTACTATGTGGGTAGCTTATTGCAGCTCACCCTTTCTGCATGTTAGACCGCAGGTATATAACGGTATTCATTGTCTGGTCGTTCCTTCATACAATATAAGTCCATATATCATATGTCAAAGCTTCGCACACGACTTCGGGTCCACGCAAGCGAACCTAGACTCACTCCACTGTGCCCAGCTCCAATGCACCTTCGCTGTGGCAGTAGACACCGGCAGCGTTCGCCGTTTCCCCCCATACCGCATATCCCGGGGCCACTCAGAGTGACAATGGCCGGCTGACCCTGGCCACGCAATCGCCCGCCTCGGGGTCGCAGGTCACTTTACGTGGCGACACAACCACATGTCCGACGGGGAGCGATGTTTTAGGCGTGCCGGACCATAAATGCCATTTGCGCTGTCTTTAGATGACCGACGGATGGCCGGCTGATCCATACTCGGTGGCGGTTGAACTGGCACCGACCTGGTAGGAACGTGACGCTTTTGTTTGAACAAAAATGCACGTACCTCAGGAACGTATTGTGGCGAAAGTTGCCTAGCTTAAAAACTAAAAGATCTGGCCAAATTCTGAGTGAACGCATTAAGACTTGAAATACTGTAAAAACAAGCAAGTGATTAGTGTAAGACGTCATTGGGGTCGCTGGTTGTGTCCGAGCCAGGGGACATACAAATATTCGAGCCAGGGGACATACAAATATACGAGCCAGGGCACAGACAAATATACGAGCCAGGGCACAGACAAATATACGAGCCAGGGGACATACAAATATACGAGCCAGGGGACAGACAAATATACGAGCCAGGGCACAGACAAATATACGAGCCAGGGGACATACAAATATACGAGCCAAGGCACAGACAAATATACGAGCCAGGGCACAGACAAATGTACGAGCCAGGGGACAGACAAACACACGAGCCAGGGGACAGACAAATATACGAGCCAGGGGACAGACAAATATACGAGCCAGGGGACATACAAATATACGAGCCAGGGGACAGACAAATATACGAGCCAGGGGACAGACAAATATACGAGCCAGGGGACATACAAATATACGAGCCAGGGGACATACAAATATACGAGCCAGGGGATATACAAATATACGAGCCAGGGGACATACAAATATACGAGCCAGGGGACAGACAAATATACGAGCCAGGGGACAGACAAATATACGAGCCAGGGGACAGACAAACACACGAGCCAGGGGACAGACAAATATACGAGCCAGGGGACAGACAAATATACGAGCCAGGGGACAGACAAATATACGAGCCAGGGGACAGACAAATATACGAGCCAGGGGACAGACAAATATACGAGCCAGGGGACAGACAAATATACGAGCCAGGGGACAGACAAATATACGAGCCAGGGGACAGACAAATATACGAGCCAGGGGACAGACAAATATACGAGCCAGGGGACAGACAAATATACGAGCCAGGGGACAGACAAATATACGAGCCAGGGGACAGACAAATATACGAGCCAGGGGACAGACAAATATACGAGCCAGGGGACAGACAAATATACGAGCCAGGGGACAGACAAATATACGAGCCAGGGGACAGACAAATATACGAGCCAGGGACAGACAAATATACGAGCCAGGGGACAGACAAATATACGAGCCAGGGACAGACAAATATACGAGCCAGGGGACAGACAAATATACGAGCCAGGGGACAGACAAATATACGAGCCAGGGGACAGACAAATATACGAGCCAGGGGACAGACAAATATACGAGCCAGGGGACAGACAAATATACGAGCCAGGGGACAGACAAATATACGAGCCAGGGGACAGACAAATATACGAGCCAGGGGACAGACAAATATACGAGCCAGGGGACAGACAAATATACGAGCCAGGGGACAGACAAATATACAGGCCAGGGGACAGACAAATATACGAGCCAGGGGACAGACAAATATACAGACAGCCAGGGGACAGACAAATATACGAGCCAGGGGACAGACAAATATACGAGCCAGGGGACAGACAAACACACGAGCCAGGGGCACAGACAAATATACGAGCCAGGAGACAGACAAATATACGAGCCAGGGGACAGACAAATATACGAGCCAGGGGACAGACAAACATACGAGCCAGGGGACAGACAAATATACGAGCCAGGGGACAGACAAATATACGAGCCAGGGGACAGACAAATATACGAGCCAGGGGACAGACAAATATACGAGCCAGGGCACAGACAAATATACGAGCCAGGGGACAGACAAATATACGAGCCAGGGGACAGACAAATATACGAGCCAGGGGACAGACAAACATACGAGCCAGGGGACAGACAAATATACGAGCCAGGGGACAGACAAACATACGAGCCAGGGGACAGACAAATATACGAGCCAGGGGACAGACAAATATACGAGCCAGGGGACAGACAAATATACGAGCCAGGGGACAGACAAATATACGAGCCAGGGGACAGACAAATATACGAGCCAGGGGACAGACAAATATACGAGCCAGGGGACAGACAAATATACGAGCAAAACGAGCCAGGGGACAGACAAATATACGAGCCAGGGGACAGACAAATATACGAGCCAGGGGACAGACAAATATACGAGCCAAAGCCAGGGGACAGACAAATATACGAGCCAGGGGACAGACAAATATACGAGCCAGGGGACAGACAAATATACGAGCCAGAGACAGACATACGAGCCAGGGGACAGACAAATATACGAGCCAGGGGACAGACAAATATACGAGCCAGGGGACAGACAAATATACGAGCCAGGGGACAGACAAATATACGAGCCAGGGGACAGACAAATATACGAGCCAGGGGACAGACAAATATACGAGCCAGGGGACAAATATACGAGCCAGGGGACAGACAAATATACGAGCCAGGGGACAGACAAATATACGAGCCAGGGGACAGACAACATATACGAGCCAGGGGACAGACAAATATACGAGCCAGGGGACAGACAAATATACGAGCCAGGGGACAGACAAATATACGAGCCAGGAGACAGACAAATATACGAGCCAGGGGACAGACAAATATACGAGCCAGGGGACAGACAAACGTACGAGCCAGGGGACAGACAAATATACGAGCCAGGGGACAGACAAATAAATTACGAGCCAGGGGACAGACAAATATACGAGCCAGGGGACAGACAAATATACGAGCCAGGGGACAGACAAATATACGAGCCAGGGACAGACAAATATACGAGCCAGGGGACAGACAAATAAATATACGAGCCAGGGGACAGACAAATATACGAGCCAGGGGACAGACAAATATACGAGCCAGGGGACAGACAAACATACGAGCCAGGGGACAGACAAATATACGAGCCAGGGACGACAAATATACGACAGGGACAGACAAATATACGAGCCAGGGGACAGACAAATATACGAGCCAGGGGACAGACAAATATACGAGCCAGGGGACAGACAAATATACGAGCCAGGGGACAAACAAAAAATAATCGAGGCAGGGGACAGACAAATATACGAGCCAGGGGACAGACAAATATACGAGCCAGGGGACAGACAAATATACGAGCCAGGGGACAGACAAATATACGAGCCAGGGGACAGACAAATATACAAGCCGGGACAAACAATATACGAGCCAGGGGACAGACAAATATACGAGCCAGGGGACAGACAAATATACGAGCCAGGGGACAGACAAATATACGAGCCAGGGGACAGACAAATATACGAGCCAGGGGACAGACAAATATACGAGCCAGGGGACAGACAAATATACGAGCCAGGGGACAGACAAATATAGCGAGCCAGAGGGACAGACAAATATACGAGCGAGAGGGACAGACAAATATACGAGCCAGGGGACAGACAAATATACGAGCCAGGGGACAGACAAATATACGAGCCAGGGGACAGACAAATATACGAGCCAGGGGACAGACAAATATACGAGCCAGGGCACAGACAAATATACGAGCCAGGGGACAGACAAATATACGAGCCAGGGGACAGACAAATATACGAGCCAGGGGACAGACAAATATACGAGCCAGGGGACAGACAAATATACGAGCCAGGGGACAGACAAATATACGAGCCAGGGGACAGACAAATATACGAGCCAGGGGACAGACAAATAATACGAGCCAGGGGACAGACAAATATACGAGCCAGGGGACAGACAAATATACGAGCCAGGGACAGACAAACATACGAGCCAAGAGACAGACAAATATACGAGCCAGGGGACAGACAAATATACGAGCCAGGGGACAGACAAACATACGAGCCAGGGGACAGACAAATATACGAGCCAGGGGACAGACAAATATACGAGCCAGGGGACAGACAAATATACGAGCCAGGGGACAGACAAATATACGAGCCAGGGGACAGACAAATATACGAGCCAGGGGACAGACAAAAACGAGCAGGAGACAAATATACGAGCCAAATATAGAGCCAGGGGACAGACAAATATACGAGCCAGGGACAGACAAATATACGAGCCAGAGGGACAGACAAATATACGAGCCAGGGGACAGACAAATATACGAGCCAGGGGACAGACAAATATACGAGCCAGGGGACAGACAAATATACGAGCCAGGGGACAGACAAATATACGAGCCAGGGGACAGACAAATATACGAGCCAGGGGACAGACAAATATACGAGCCAGGGACAGACAAATATACGAGCCAGGGGACAGACAAATATACGCCAGGGGACAGACAAATATACGAGCCAGGAGACAGACAAACGTACGAGCCAGGGGACAGACAAATATACGAGCCAGGGGACAGACAAATATACGAGCCAGGGGACAGACAAATATACGAGCCAGGGGACAGACAAATATACGAGCCAGGGGACAGACAAATATACGAGCCAGGGGACAGACAAATATACGAGCCAGGGGACAGACAAACACACGAGCCAGGGCACAGACAAATATACGAGCCAGGGGACAGACAAATATACGAGCCAGGGGACAGACAAATATACGAGCCAGGGGACAGACAAATATACGAGCCAGGGGACAGACAAATATACGAGCCAGGGGACAGACAAATATACGAGCCAGGGGACAGACAAATATACGAGCCAGGGGACAGACAAACACACGAGCCAGGGCACAGACAAATATACGAGCCAGGGGACAGACAAATATACGAGCCAGGGGACAGACAAATATACGAGCCAGGGGACAGACAAATATACGAGCCAGGGGACAGACAAATATACGAGCCAGGGGACAGACAAATATACGAGCCAGGGGACAGACAAATATACGAGCCAGGGGACAGACAAATATACGAGCCAGGGGACAGACAAATATACGAGCCAGGGGACAGACAAATATACGAGCCAGGGGACAGACAAATATACGAGCCAGGGGACAGACAAATATACGAGCCAGGGGACAGACAAATATACGAGCCAGGGGACAGACAAACACACGAGCCAGGGACAGACAAATATACGAGCCAGGGGACAGACAAATATACGAGCCAGGGGACAGACAAATATACGAGCCAGGGGACAGACAAACACACGAGCCAGGGACAGACAAATATACGAGCCAGGGGACAGACAAATATACGAGCCAGGGGACAGACAAACACACGAGCCAGGGGACAGACAAATATACGAGCCAGGGGACAGACAAATATACGAAGGACAGACAAACATACGAGCCAGGGGACAGACAAATATACGAGCCAGGGGACAGACAAATATACGAGCCAGGGACAGACAAATATACGAGCCAGGGGACAGACAAATATACGAGCCAGGGGACAGACAAATATACGAGCCAGGGACAGACAAATATACGAGCCAGGGAAGACAAACAACACGACAGACAGACAAATATACGAGCCAGGGGACAGACAAATATACGAGCCAGGGGACAGACAAATATACGAGCCAGGGGACAGACAAATATACGAGCCAGGGACAGACAAACATACGAGCCAGGGGACAGACAAACACACGAGCCAGGGGACAGACAAATATACGAGCCAGGGGACAGACACATATACGAGCCAGGGGACAGACAAATATACGAGCCAGGGGACAGACAAATATACGAGCCAGGGGACAGACAAATATACGAGCCAGGGGACAGACAAATATACGAGCCAGGGGACAGACAAATATACGAGCCAGGGGACAGACAAATATACGAGCCAGGGGACAGACAAATATACGAGCCAGGGGACAGACAAACATATACGAGCCAGGGGACAGACAAAAACAACAACACGAGCCAGGGCACATACAAATATACGAGCCAGTGGACAGACAAATATACGAGCCAGGGGACAGACAAATATACGAGCCAGGGGACAGACAAACACACGAGCCAGGGCACAGACAAATATACGAGCCAGGGGACAGACAAACACACGAGCCAGGGCACATACAAATATACGAGCCAGGGGACAGACAAATATACGAGCCAGGGGACAGACAAATATACGAGCCAGTGGACAGACAAACACACGAGCCAGGGCACAGACAAATATACGAGCCAGGGGACAGACAAATATACGAGCCAGGGGACAGACAAACACACGAGCCAGGGCACATACAAATATACGAGCCAGGAACAGACAAATATACGAGCCATGGGACAGACAAATATACGAGCCAGGGGACAGATAAATATACGAGCCAGGGGACAGACAAATATACGAGCCAGGGGACAGACAAATATACGAGCCATGGGAGAGACAAACACACGAGCCAGGGCACATACAAATATACGAGCCAGGGGACAGACAAATATACGAGCCAGGAGACAGACAAATATACGAGCCAGGGGACAGACAAATATACGAGCCAGGAGACAGACAAACGTACGAGCCAGGGGACAGACAAATATACGAGCCAGGGGACAGACACATATACGAGCCAGGGGAGAGACACATATACGAGCCAGGGGACAGACAAATATACGAGCCAGGGGACAGACAAATATACGAGCCAGGGGACAGACAAATATACGAGCCAGGGGACAGACAAACACACGAGCCAGGGCACAGACAAATATACGAGCCAGGGGACAGACAAATATACGAGCCAGGGGACAGACAAATATACGAGCCAGGGGACAGACAAATATACGAGCCAGGGGACAGACAAACGTACGAGCCAGGGGACAGACAAATATACGAGCCAGGGGACAGACACATATACGAGCCATGGGACAGACAAACACACGAGCCAGGGCACATACAAATATACGAGCCAGTGGACAGACAAATATACGAGCCAGGGGACAGACAAATATACGAGCCAGGGGACAGACAAACACACGAGCCAGGGCACAGACAAATATACGAGCCAGGGGACAGACAAACACACGAGCCAGGGCACATACAAATATACGAGCCAGGGGACAGACAAATATACGAGCCAGGGGACAGACAAATATACGAGCCAGTGGACAGACAAACACACGAGCCAGGGCACAGACAAATATACGAGCCAGGGGACAGACAAATATACGAGCCAGGGGACAGACAAACACACGAGCCAGGGCACATACAAATATACGAGCCAGGAACAGACAAATATACGAGCCAGGGGACAGACAAACACACGAGCCAGGGCACAGACAAATATACGAGCCAGGGGACAGACAAATATACGAGCCAGGGGACAGACAAACGTACGAGCCAGGGGACAGACAAATATACGAGCCAGGGGACAGACAAACGTACGAGCCAGGGGACAGACAAATATACGAGCCAGGGGACAGACAAACGTACGAGCCAGGGGACAGACAAATATACGAGCCAGGGGACAGACACATATACGAGCTAGGGGACAGACACATTTACGAGCCAGGGGACAGACAAATATACGAGCCTGGGGACAGACAAATATACGAGCCATGGGACAGACAAACGTACGAGCCAGGCGACAGACAAATATACGAGCCAGGGGACAGACACATATACGAGCCAGGAGACAGACGCATATACGAGCCAGGGGACAGACACATATACGAGCCAGGGGACAGGCAAGCATACGAGCCAGGGGACAAACAAACACACGAGCCAGGGGACAGACAAATATACGAGCCAGGGGACAGACAAACGTACGAGCCAGGGGACAGACAAACGTACGAGCCAGGAGACAGACAAATATACGAGCCAGGGGACAGACACATATACGAGCCAGGGGACAGACAAACGTACGCCTTTTGGATTTTCGTCGCGGATAATGCGTCGCAAATGGGATTCGTCCCCTGGACGTTAATTCGGTAGGTAAGTACGTCGTTGTACCCATGGCTTAACCTTTCCAAAGACATTCAATTTTTCTGACATTGATTGCTCGGGCTTGGGAGGGCACTGAATTCCGTGTTTCGGTTCCTCCAATTATTTCCGTATGTTCCCATCGTTCTTGGTTATCGAGAAATAAGGGGATGTTGAGGGACCCCATGTGGCCAAAGTGAGAACATATTTCTCAGTGAAGGTTAAAACAAATCATGAAAAAGTCAGTTCAAATACAATCATCGCACACACCAAGCCTTCGCATATTCCAAAAGCATGCCAAGGATATGCCGAGCACCTGCCATGCCCTGTTGTGTCAGCTGGAGCGGTGGTTTTCGCCTGCATCTGGATCCACACCGAGGACTGTGACAGGACTGTGACACCGAGGCTACGACAGCGGCTGAGGGATGTCCGCTATCCCAGGCCCGGATCCCCGAGAGCACAGGAGCATGTGCCCCCATGGAGATGCGGCGCTAAAGAAAGGCACCGCTCCAGGACCTCTTTTCTATGATCTCTTAAAAGTCTTCTTTAAATTTGCCCGCTAAAGGCGCCCCTCTGAATAGAAAGGTCGCCCCTCAATGCACAAAACGCATTCGTGTAGAGCGCTCGATTGCACCTCCCTCAAGTCCCTCGCTCTTAAAACAATTCTCAATCAGTGGCGCCCCCTGGAAAAATGACGCCCCTTCGCGTCAATGTCGCCCATCCAAAAAATTCGCACTCCTTCAGGGAAGTGACCTCCTGATCGAAGTTAGTGGATCCGCCTCTGCGCTAACCCCATCCGAGGGTGCTGGCGGCCACCACTGACTGTGGCAGGGTATCCACAGGCGGCCACCACAGACTGTGGCAGGGTATCCACAGGCGGCCACCACTGACTGGCAGGGTATCCACAGGCGGCCACCACTGACTGTGGCAGGGTATCCACAGGCGGCCACCACTGGCTGTGGCAGGGTATCCACAGGCGGCCACCACTGACTGTGGCAGGGTATCCACAGGCGGCCACCACAGACTGTGGCAGGGTATCCACAGGCGGCCACCACTGACTGGCAGGGTATCCACAGGCGGCCACCACTGACTGTGGCAGGGTATCCACAGGCGGCCACCACAGACTGTGGCAGGGTATCCACAGGCGGCCACCACTGACTGTGGCAGGGTATCCACAGGCGGACACCACTGACTGTGGCAGGGTATCCACAGGCGGCCACCACTGACTGTGGCGGGGTATCCACAGGCGGCCACCACTGACTGTGGCAGGGTATCCACAGGCGGCCACCACTGACTGGCAGGGTATCCACAGGAGGCCACCATTGACTGTGGCAGGGTATCCACAGGCGGCCACCATTGACTGTGGCAGGGTATCCACAGGCGGCCACCACAGTCTGTGGCTGGGTATCCACAGGCGGCCACCACTGGCTGTGGCAGGGTATCCACAGGCGGCCACCACTGACTGTGGCAGGGTATCCGCAGGCGGCCACCACTGACTGTGGCAGGGTATCCACAGGCGGCCACCACTGACTGTGGCAGGGTATCCACAGGCGGCCACCACTGACTGGCAGGGTATCCACAGGCGGCCACCATTGACTGTGGCAGGGTATCCACAGGCGGCCACCACAGTCTGTGGCTGGGTATCCACAGGCGGCCACCACTGACTGTGGCAGGGTATCCACAGGCGGACACCACTGACTGTGGCAGGGTATCCACAGGCGGCCACCACTGGCTGTGGCAGGGTATCCACAGGCGGCCACCACTGACTGTGGCAGGGTATCCACAGGCGGCCACCACAGACTGTAGCTGGGTATCCACAGGCGGCCACCACTGACTGTGGCAGGGTATCCACAGGCGGCCACCACTGACTGTGGCAGGGTATCCACAGGCGGCCACCACTGACTGTGGCAGGGTATCCACAGGCGGCCCCCACTGACTGTGGCGGGGTATCCACAGGCGGACACCACTGACTGTGGCGGGGTATCCACAGGCGGCCACCACTGACTGTGGCAGGGTATCCACAGGCGGCCACCACTGACTGTGGCAGGGTATCCGTGGTCCACAGTCCCGTGGTACCGTGGTTCACAGTCCCGTGGTACCGTGATCCACAGTCCCGTGGTACCGTGATCCACAGTCCCGTGGTACCGTGGTAGCGTTGTCCACAGACCCGTGGTACCGTGATCCACAGTCCCGTGGTACCGTGGTCCACAGTCCCGTGGTAGCGTGGTCCACAGTCCCGTGGTACCGTGATCCACAGTCCCGTGGTACCGTGGTCCACAGTCCCGTGGTACCGTGGTCCACAGTCCCGTGGTACCGTGGTCCACAGTCCCGTGGTACCGTGATCCACAGTCCCGTGGTACCGTGATCCACAGTCCCGTGGTACCGTGGTTCACAGTCCCGTGGTACCGTGGTCCACAGTCCCGTGGTACCGTGATCCACAGTCCCGTGGTACCGTGGTTCACAGTCCCGTGGTACCGTGATCCACAGTCCCGTGGTACCGTGGTCCACAGTCCCGTGGTACAAATGGAAGTGAGGAGTACAAGGCAGCATGTACCGGGAGAAAGAAAACGGCACAGTAGGGAGCATTGTCGGACGCGTTTCAGAAACGATTGCCGTACCTCGTTAACTGACTCAGGAATTCTGTGCCAATGTTCTTGAGGTGCCGTTGTTTATTTAGAAACCTTGTTAGGTACATGCATTGAATCCGCGGAAATCCGACCGTGCGCCAGGAACGGCTTCCTTTCCGACCAGAGGCGCTCCACCTATTCATGGGGCCGGGGCACGTGCCCCCCGTGCCCGCCTGTATCCGTCCCTGCTTGCTCTTGCCACGAGCACGCCATAGCACGACAAATATTCTCCCCAAAGGATCCGACCGAGTGACCTCTCGAGGGGGCCGACTGGCCGTTCACTTCACACGTCACTGGAGGTGAAAACAGCGGCGGGGCGGCAGCTGGGTGTGGACCACACAGGGTCGGCGCGGTCGAGATTCGCGGCGGCTTACAGTTGACGGCCGACCGGGCGGACAGCTAATTGGGCGAGCTGGGATAACAGGATTACTGCCGGGGACACAATGGGGCCGAGTGGCGAATTGTTCTCTGCTCTGGAAAAGTCGTGGCTTAAGGAGAGCATGCGGTTAACTACACTCCATAAAGACTGCCGAATGAGATGAACTAACTGATCGGAACCAAGGCTATTTCATAAGGTGGGCCCACCAGACGCTGGCATAGCCTTGGTTTGGCATTCAGACTAATAACTAGAGCCAGCCTAGTGATTTGACAGCGAATTTTCACGCCAGCATCATTTGCTTTAAAAATAGCAATGTTCGTGTGAGCACATTCAATGTTTTGAGCTCTTGAATTCTATTTCGCGGAGAAGTACGATAAGTTGAAATTTTTGAAAAATCCTCTATGGATTATTTGAACTAAAAATATAAGACAACGCTTTTATTTCCTGAAATAAAGTTCTTCGAATATATATTATATTTCGGAGCTCCTGATCAAGCCTTGTGTGGTGTCCTCCGAAAAAGGGCGCTGTCGATTGAAAAGTTGTTAAGAGAGGAGGGGTGCACTCAAGCGTTCTGTGAGGACATCTCGGTTTGGCATAAGGCTTCAGCGACTTGAGCTTCGGTCAGGCTTGGGGGAGGGGTGGGGGAGGCATGCAATATACAAAGTGACATTCATGCTCTAGGTGGGTGCATTAGTCCAATGTGTCTTGTTTTGGGCTTGCAAGATACTTCTGGGGGAGGGGGGGGCACTGTCAGCAATATCTATAGTCATATGCAATGCAGGTGACTGTAGGGGTAATCCAACCAACAGGCTATTGATTGATCGAATATTTTGGATTTAAAGTCGCATCGTGGTAATTTAACGCCCATACCCCCACCCCCAGTTGATGTGCTAGAGAAGGTCCTGGATACTGAAGCGGAGTGAGCCTGATGCTCACGTAATGCTTGTGAATATCTATGTCACCTTTTATTGACGCTTTATTGCAGTATTCCCTGCAGATATCTTTCCATCCTGAATATGGCGAGTATTCATTCTTAGCCCTTTCTAAATTTTCCATTAGTTCTGAGCTACACAAAATATTTCATGAGATATTGAGCTTAGCCTCGTTTTTCGCCATAACCATCAATTCATTCTGGCCTCGAGGCTAGTTCACAGTATTACCGCTTGAGGGCGCGACGGTTCATGTTGTTCGTTTTTCAATGAACCGCAATATCAACCAAATTATGCAGGGCATTAACATCATCGATCTCCGATGGAGTGCCGACCTGCGCGGTAGTAGTGGTGCTGATATGTTTGGTGGTGCTGGTATGTGTGGTGGTGGTGGTGATGGTATGTGTGGTGGTGGTGGTGCTGGTATGTGTGGTGGTCTTGGTGATGGTATGTGTGGTGGTGGTGGTGCTGGTATGTGTGGTGGTGGTGCTGTTATGTGTGGTGCTCCTGGTGCTGGTATGTGTGGTGGTCGTGATGCTGGTATGTGTGGTGGTCGTGGTGATGATATGTGTGGTGCTCGTGATGCTGGTATGTGTGGTGGTGGTGGTGCTGGTATGTGTGGTGGTCGTGGTGATGATATGTGTGGTGGTCGTGATGCTGGTATGTGTGGTGGTCGTGGTGATGATATGTGTGGTGGTGGTGGTGCTGTTATGTGTGGTGGTGGTGGTGCTGGTATGTGTGGTGGTCGTGGTGATGGTATGTGTGGTGCTCCTGGTGCTGGTATGTGTGGTGGTAGTGGTGATGGTATGTGTGGTGGTCATGGTGCTGTTATGTGTGGTGCTCCTGGTGCTGGTATGTGTGGTGGTCGTGGTGCTGGTATGTGTGGTGGTCTTGGTGATGGTATGTGTGGTGGTGGTGGTGCTGGTATGTGTGGTGGTCGTGGTGCTGGTATGTGTGGTGGTGGTGGTGATGGTATGTGTGGTGGTCGTGGTGCTGGTATGTGTGGTGCTCCTGGTGCTGGTATGTGTGGTGGTGGTGGTGCTGGTATGTGTGGTGGTCGTGGTGATGATATGTGTGGTGGTCCTGGTGCTGGTATGTGTGGTGGTGGTGGTGATGGTATGTGTGGTGGTCCTGGTGCTGGTATGTGTGGTGGTGGTGGTGCTGGTATGTGTGGTGGTGGTGGTGCTGGTATGTTTGGTGGTGGTGGTGATGGTATGTGTGGTGGTCGTGGTGCTGGTATGTGTGGTGGTCGTGGTGCTGGTATGTGTGGTGGTGGTGGTGCTGGTATGTGTGGTGGTGGTGGTGATGGTATGTGTGGTGGTGGTGGTGATGATATGTGTGGTGCTCCTGGTGCTGGTATGTGTGGTGGTCGTGGTGATGATATGTGTGGTGGTCGTGGTGATGATATGTGTGGTGGTGGTGGTGCTGGTATGTGTGGTGGTGGTGGTGCTGGTATGTGTGGTGGTGGTGGTGCTGGTATGTGTGGTGGTGGTGGTGATGGTATGTGTGGTGGTCCTGGTGCTGGTATGTGTGGTGGTCTTGGTGATGGTATGTGTGGTGGTGGTGGTGCTGGTATGTGTGGTGGTGGTGGTGCTGGTATGTGTGGTGGTGGTGGTGCTGGTATGTGTGGTGGTCGTGGTGCTGGTATGTGTGGTGGTGGTGGTGCTGGTATGTGTGGTGGTGGTGGTGCTGGTATGTGTGGTGGTCTTGGTGCTGGTATGTGTGGTGGTGGTGGTGATGGTATGTGTGGTGCTCCTGGTGCTGGTATGTGTGGTGGTCGTGGTGATGATATGTGTGGTGGTCGTGGTGATGATATGTGTGGTGGTGGTGGTGCTGGTATGTGTGGTGGTGGTGGTGCTGGTATGTGTGGTGGTGGTGGTGCTGGTATGTGTGGTGGTGGTGGTGATGGTATGTGTGGTGGTCCTGGTGCTGGTATGTGTGGTGGTCTTGGTGATGGTATGTGTGGTGGTGGTGGTGCTGGTATGTGTGGTGGTGGTGGTGCTGGTATGTGTGGTGGTGGTGGTGATGGTATGTGTGGTGGTCTTGGTGCTGGTATGTGTGGTGGTCGTGGTGTTGGTGTGTGTGGTGGTGGTGGTGATGAGATGTGTGGTGGTCGTGGTGCTGGTATGGACAGTGGTCCTAATACTGGTATGTTTTTATGTTTTATTTTGATTTCATCAATTACATCCAATTGAAGGATGTTATTCAGTGTGCGTTTAAACAACTGGTGACCTCATGTATTTCACATGACCGAACTACTGGAGCCACGATATGGCCATTATCTTGCTCTCAATCCTTGTAGTGCGAGGGGGATTTTATCCACCTGAAATAGTTGAGGTAACTCACGAATCGCTTATGCTATCACTTCAATAATTTTCAAACATTCTGGCAATGCATGTGCACACAATATGTCAAAATATTTAGTTCTTTGTCCTTAATTTGCCGTCCCGGTAGCTCAGTTGGTTAGAGCGCTGGCTTGCACTGGTCTCCCCTGTACTGGCAACACAGGGTTCGAGTCGCTTCGCGCGCTCGCATTTAGCCCCCGGCCGGGAGTGCCAGTTGGCAACTGGCCCGATAAAGCCGGGGACGAGCTACCGGGCGGCCGTGTCGGTGCATTGACGGCACGTTAAACTTTCGGTCTAAATTCTGCCGTTGAACTGGAGTTCATGGATCGGGTGATGGAACCAGGGTTCACGCAACAAGCTCTGCTTAGCAATAGAACCCTGACTTCTCTAGCCATCCCAGCAAGAACTCGAATTATTATTTTTTTTAAACATACCGAAACTAGGGTGAGTCCCAACAAGTCGCAGGACCTCGGCTCATACTGTTGTATATGTTCTTTGAAGCATTGTTTATCAACAAGCCATGCAAGACGCAGTCAAAGGTAAAGGGTTAGTACACGGACAAATGATCCCAGAACAATGAAAAAGAATGAAAATGTAACCTCAGACCAGGCCTCAAAACAAAGGAATCATTGCACCATATTTGTCTGCACATTGCTACCATTTATAAATATTGGCTAAAATCTGGAGCGGATGTAGGCACCGACAATTTTGGGCCTCTAGAAATGTTTCAGGTTTCAAGTGAAATTCAGGTCATGCCACTAAAATTGGATCTGAAACGTCCGGACTGAGCATGCATTCCAGACGCTTCGAGGCTAAAATATGAAATATAGCAAGTAAAACCGGCTAAGCCAGTGCAACTCTGCACGCCAAGTTAGTTTAGAATCAGGATGAGGTCCTCAGATTCAATTTCGACATCTTGAAGTCCTGAAAAGCTAGAATCTTTTCCTCGGAAACTCGGGAAATTTTTCCTCAAGGTCATTATCAAAGGTGGAAGACAGTTTGCGGCATTCCATACACTTTCTCGAGTCCTACCTGTTTAGAAGATTGTTCTCTTGAACAGGCCATCACGTCTTTCGAAGTATTTGACCTTGATAAGCTCAGTAGCTTTGACCTTTGCGTTGGTCACATGTGTTGGGACAAATCTTCAATCTGCATATCAACGTGGAAGAACGAAACCGTATTTGACTTACGACCATGATCCAAAACGGCGAAGGCTGTACGCTGCATCCCGACATTGACTTGCTTGGTCTTACCTGGAATGTGAACGAAAAGGGATAGAGAAACCACCTGTGTGTAAAGAAACTATACTATTCGTTCGTATATAATATTCGTTACATCCAATCCGTAACCTGCCGCTCGCATTACCTCTACATCCCGCTTAAAACAAGGTGTGGGAAGGAATGGGAAATTAAATTGGCCCACAGCACTGCAAGAGGTAGAAGATTATCGCATTCTGCGAGGCGAAACAGGGCCTAATTCTGACATATTTTCCAGTGTTGCCTTCAAGTGCAGGTATCCAGGAGTGGATCTCCGTACGGCGAAAGACCATTCACACATCCACCCGTGACGTGTCCATCATCAACGCAGGCAAACCCCGACACGGATGGGCGCCAGGAGATTCAACCGATCGTCTACGGACCACCTTCGACGAAGAACCGATCTCGACGCATTTCCACCGCTCGTGCTCTCACGCCGGCGGCAGTGGGGGCGGAGTGTAGCAGCGGGCCGTGCCCTCACGCCACCCTCAGCAGCTCTCACGCCGGCGGCAGTGGGGCGGAGTGTAGCAGCGGGCCGTGCCCTCACGCCACCCTCAGCAGCTCTCACGCCGGCGGCAGTGGGGGCGGAGTGTAGCAGCGGGACGTGCCCTCACGCCACCCTCAGCAGCTCTCACGCCGGCGGCAGTGGGGGAGGAGTGTAGCAGCGGGACGTGCCCTCACGCCACCCTCAGCAGCTCTCACGCCACCCTCAGCAGCTCTCACGCCGGCGGCAGTGGGGCGGAGTGTAGCAGCGGGCCGTGCCCTCACGCCACCCTCAGCAGCTCTCACGCCGGCGGCAGTGGGGGCGGAGTGTAGCAGCGGGCCGTGCCCTCACGCCACCCTCAGCAGCTCTCACGCCGGCGGCAGTGGGGGCGGAGTGTAGCAGCGGGCCGTGCCCTCACGCCACCCTCAGCAGCTCTCACGCCGGCGGCAGTGGGCTGGAATCGACCCCGTTGATTGTGCAGTCTGCATCCAATTGGCGGCACAGTTCATTGTGGCGTGGACCGGTTTCGGTGAATCGTCCAACGAACCTGCTGATCACTGCTGCTGCTGATCACTGCTGCTGCACTGCTGCTGACTGGCAGTGTCGGGCCGCAGCCACGCGTCCGTGTCCGTCGGGAGCACTCGGCTCGTACCCAGGTCTGTCCAGGTCTGTCCAGGTCTGTCCAGGTCTGTCCAGGTCTATCCAGGTCTGCCCAGGTCTGTCCAGGTCTGTCCAGGTCTGTCCAGGTCCGTCCAGATGCCCAGGTACCCAGGTCTGCCCAGGTCTGTCCAGGTCTTTCCAGGTCTGCCCAGGTCTGTCCAGGTACCCAGGTCTGTCCAGGTCTGTCCAGGTCCGTCCAGGTCTGTCCAGGTCTGTCCAGGTCTGCCCAGGTCTGTCTAGGTCTGTCCAGGTACCCAGGTCTGTCCAGGTCTGTCCAGGTCCGTCCAGGTCTGTCCAGATGCCCAGGTACCCAGGTCTGCCCAGGTCTGTCCAGGTCTGTCCAGGTCTGTCTAGGTCTGTCCAGGTACCCAGGTCTGTCCAGGTGCCCAGGTCTGTCCAGGTCTGTCCAGGTCTGTCCAGGTGCCCAGGTCTGTCCAGGTCTGTCCAGCTCTGTCCAGGTACCCAGGTCTGTCCAGATCTATCGAGGTGCTCAGGTCTGTCCAGGTCTGCCCAGGTCTGCCCAGGTCTGTCCAGGTACCCAGGTCTGTCCAGGTACCCAGGTCTGTCCAGGTACCCAGGTCTGTCCAGATCTGTCCAGGTCTTTCCAGGTCTGTCCAGGTCTGTCCAGGTGCCCAGGTCTGTCCAGGTCTGCCTAGGTCTGCCCAGGTCTGTCCAGGTACCCATGTCTGTCCAGATCTGTCCAGGTACCCAGGTCTGTCCAGATCTGTCTAGGTGCCCAGGTCTGTCCAGGTCTGTCTAGGTACCCAGGTCTGTTCAGATCTGTCCAGGTGCCCAGGTCTGTCGTCCAGGTGAACAAGGGAGAAATATCGACCCGGCGTGCAGGTGTGTTCTGTCGCCACTTGATACCTTACTAATGCCACGTCTACATGAGAAGCGGAACTTCTCAATACGGTGCTGATAAGACAACTTGAGAAGAAAAAATTGTTGAGCTGTTCGGATGTTTTGATATGTGAGAAGCCTGTTTAGAAGAGGAGTATTTGTGCAGCTCTTTCTAATCGCATCGCATTCGGACGTTTTGTTGTTCATGTGAGTGGGGTATGTATCTTAATTCACCAGCTGCCGAAATGGGTGACCTTTGACTTCCCCGTCAGCTAATCCAATTTGCTGATCCTGTACGTAATCAGGCCTGGCAAACTGCTGATACCTGAGCACCTTTAATAAGAGGTCTGAACACAATGCAAGTCCATTGGGTGCAACGACAGCGATCCGCAGGCGATCCGGAAGACTTTTGGGCAGTCATTGAAGTTCAGCTGAAGCTTTGTTACTAGCTGGTGGCAGCGCCATTTTGAAATGCCAGGGAATGGCACGACAGCCTCACCTTCCATAATTTGAGCGGCTGATGGTGTGTCTGTCTGTGAACTCCATCAGCAGTGGCACAACTAGGACTTTTCTCAGGGATGGGGCCCGACCTAAGCACAATGTGATGAGAGAAAGAGAGAGGGAGAGAGAGAGAGAGAGAGAGAGAGAGAGAGAGAGAGAGAGAGAGAGAGAGAGAGAGAGAGAGAGATAGAGAGAGATAGAGAGAGAGATAGAGATAGAGATAGTGATAGTGATAGAGATAGAGATAGAGATAGAGATAGAGATAGAGATAGAGATAGTGATAGAGATAGAGATAGAGATAGAGATAGAGATAGAGATAGAGAGAGAGAGAGAGAGAGAGAGAGAGAGAGAGAGAGAGAGATAGAGAGAGATAGAGATAGAGATAGAGATAGTGATAGAGATAGAGATAGAGATAGAGATAGAGATAGAGATAGAGATGGAGATGGAGATGGAGATGGAGATGGAGATGGAGATGGAGATGGAGATGGAGATGGAGATGGAGATGGAGATGGAGATGGAGATGGAGATGGAGATGGAGATGGAGATGGAGATGGAGATGGAGAAGGAGAGAGAGAGCCTCCGTCGCTGGTACCGTGAAGAAAGATCTCGGAAAATTTCAAGGCTTCCCTTTTCATCTGATGTATTTTTAGGTGCTAAAGGGGATCCGTCCCTTCAGTGTCAACCTCTGTCCATCAGTGTCAACATGTGATGCACTTTTGCTCTCATCAGCACCCTTTTATGTCCAGAGAATGCCAGAAGCCAGACGAAACGTGTCACGGATTCTTCGCCGCAAGGAACCATGGCAATCATTATCATTATACAATCAATCACTAATTGGTGACCACGGTTCACATAATTTTACATGATATATTAATAAGGCTAGCATGAGACATGATTGATGTTGACAGTAATGATCCTATTATATTGAAATATAGGACAACTAGTAACGAATATATAGAGGGGACAATAACTTACATGTCAATCATTTGTCGCATGGCTGTGTTTGAAGGCCATTGTGGCGTAATTTCAATAAGCGTCCACTCACCACCCATTTTCGTGACCGCCCAAGGTCATCTCTAAGATGATGTGTGTGATTCTTGAACGCATTATGTCCACCCCAAGGCTGTCCACTGTGCACTCTACATACATTTGCACCGGATACACCTGTACCTGCGCATGGAAATTGTGGGAGAGATTGCCCAAACTGCGCCACCCCATTTATCTAAAAAAAACAGTAGAGATGCCGCAAAACGCAAAATGTATTTGGAGAACGGTATTGGTTTAGTTCATGGCATCACTTTCCGGCTGGACGTCGGCTGCATCTTGCGGTATAGAAAGTTTACGTTAATTTACGTTAGTATAATTTATTTAGTGGCGTTAATTTGTTAATGAAGTGTTTTCGTAAATTCACGCATTACCAATTAAACTGCTTTTTCCTCGGTGGTTTGATCAAACTGTAGCTTGAATGGCGTCCAAAGCTGTTCCACAATGAAAAGTGAAATTTGAATATACTACAAACTGTAATTTGAAGAATTTTTTGTATTATTTTTTCTGCATGCACCTGGCGAATAATGTGTGAGCAACATTTTCCTTCTCAATATCGTGTGCCCACTGTGTGCTTCACCGACGTGCGCTCGCTAGGTGGCACTTCACCGCGTAGCGACGTCGTTTTTGCAGTTACTCAATGGGACATGTTTCGGCAAGGCTTCGCAGCTTCTAGTTCAGGGTCATGTCAGGTCGCGGTAAGCTATTCTAACATGGAACTCTACCTTTCTGATCATTGGGAATAAAGGTGACTATATCAGACCTAGGTTATTGTATTATTATTTTTTGAGAACACACCAAGATGGTGAAGACCTTGTGGACCGTGGAGGACCTTGAAGGAACTAAGTCGAAGGTGGAAGAAAGAATGTCAATGAAACATGTATCTAAATGATGCGTTTTCTTAGAAAACAGACCTGCTGCATCTATCAATAATTTCCCGTCAAGTCACATGGCCCCTCACCAATCCTTTTGCTTAAACACAAGCTTAAAATATGGCACACTTGGCTTCAATAGGATCATTTAATGTTCAATCAGGATTCAGGTTAGCGTTACTACACGGAGTGCGGCTGGCCATCATCACCGCGCGAGGAGCTGTCAACAAACATCTCAACAAACAAACTGGAGCTGTCAACAAACATCTCAACAAACAAACTGTAGCTGTCAACAAACATCTCCTCTGCAGCCGAGACGCAGGTGTGGGATAAACCCAGCCAGCCAAGTCCCGAGACAGCTCTCACCGGACTCAGCCCTTCGGTGCGATGATTATGATTACAATTGATTCGGCTAACACATGATTACATGCATTGCATCCGTGCCCGTGCCTCATGCATGCATAAACTGTCTCGTGTTTGTCGAACACGATATGTAACTAAGTATCAATTATGCCTTTGGCTGAGCAGTGTCTCCTGCACAATGCTAGGATTTATGGTGTTTAAATTCGGCTCACGAAACACTAATGCGGCTCTCGTGACATAGTCACTTCGTTGGTTACAACATGCACGCGAATGACATCACCCGACGCTGATGTTGATCCACCAGGCGGCGGAGGAAAGCAAACGGCGGTCGATAGGCAGGCGAGATGTGGGCAAACTGGAGGAACGCTGGAGATGTCCTTTTCCGCATTTGAACACGAGCGTAGCGATGGAACCAACGGTTCGAAACAGATGGCGGGTAAAATACCTCGCCAGGGAGGGGTATAGGCAATCAGATCGATTCCGGTGTGGCTGAAACGGCGGTTTTGTTCCAGGACATTGAGATGTTCTGGATCTCGAACTGCTCAATGGGTGCGAACGAGGGCTGGCGAATGTCAAGTATTCCAGAAACTGACCGCAACTCGGTGCCTTTCTCCCAGACATTTGTCGTCCCATACATGTGTCCTCCCAGACATGTGTCCTCCCGGACATCTGTCCTCTCAGACATCTGTCCTCTCAGACATCTGCCCTCCCATACATCTGTCCTCCCAGACATGTGTCCTCCCATACATGTGTCCTCCCAGACATGTGTCCTATCAGACATGTGTCCTCCCAGACATGTGTCCTCCCAGGCATTTCTCCTCCCAGACATGTGTCCTCCCAGACATCTGTTATCTCGGGTCGCTGTCCTCCCAGACATGTGTCCTCCCAGACATCTGTTATCTCGGGTCGCTGTCCTCCCAGACATGTGTCCTCCCAGACATCTGTTATCTCGGGTCGCTGTCCTCCCAGACATGTGTCCTCCCAGACATCTGTTATCTCGGGTCGCTGTCCTCCCAGACATGTGTCCTCCCAGACATCTGTTATCTCGGGTCGCTGTCCTCCCAGACATGTGTCCTCCCAGACATCTGTTATCTCGGGTCGCTGTCCTCCCAGACATGTGTCCTCCCAGACATCTGTTATCTCGGGTCGCTGTCCTCCCAGACATGTGTCCTCCCAGACATATGTTATCTCGGGTCGCTGTCCTCCCAGACATGTGTCCTCCCAGACATCTGTTATCTCGGGTCGCTGTCCTCCCAGACACGTGTCCTCTGGGACCGCTGTCCCAGGCCAGTATTGCGCTGACCCTCTCGTCAAGGTCGGGCTCGGGTCGCGCGCCGCCTGGCAGCCAGAGACGCGAGGCGGCCGACAGGGAAGGGTTGGGCGGTGCGCCGGGTGGCATTGTTGAAATACAGCGCGTCACCGGCGGTAATGCGACCCGGCACCTCTCCGGCGGCGGCTCCAGTTGTCACGTGACACTGTGTCGGCCAGACGAGAGAGACGGCCGCCGCCTCCCAGGCGGTCCGGGCCGTCACTGTCTCCGTACAGTGCGCCGACCGTCATTGTCGAGGCAGCGAGGTAGCGTCCACCGCTTTCGCGGACGCCAGCGGCCACGTGATGAGCCGGAACGTCGACAGGAAGCAGACATCGCCATCCTAAAGTTGTGCTGCTCCAGGAACGATACACTGCGGGTTTAGTACGTATTTTACGATTATTTCTTAGCTTCTTGCGGTTAAAATGCACATGCCATCGTTTGTCCCCCTTCACCGCATGCTTGATTGCTAGGTGTGCTCACTTATGTGGTTCCACAGCTGATGATGCTCTTCACACATGCACCTGTTCGCATGCTCAGCGCATGTTCGTGCTCAGTCCGAAGGGGACATTTAACTTTTACGGCCCGTAAACGAGGTCATCTTCCAGAAGTTACGAGCCATGAAATAATGCTTCATTCACCAAATTGACCCGTTTTCTGTACGATGATCGTCAGTGACCATCAACTTCCAGTTGTCGCCCTGTCTCACGGAATGCATAACACACTGAGTGTACCCTCTGGTCGGGGTCGGCAGAGGTGAATAAGTGAAAAATAAGAAGTGTGTCACCCGCCGAACAGCGGACGTTAACAGGCTGTCGCATGTCGATGGCTGACGGTAGATCACCTAAGCCACGTGCAAGCATACATTATGACCTGCAGCGATACTGAAATGGTTAAAAGATGTAACAGTTTATTCTCTATGTCATGTTATATTTCATACCCAGTAATAAATCTCCCACAATTCACCCGTATATGTGGCTGTAGACCGATGCGACGTGCTCGGTGCTTCTAACATCCCCACCCTGATCACCGCACACGTCATCCGCACCCTGCTCCCACCGCGCACCTTATCCGCTCCCTGCTCACCGCGCACGTCATCCTCTCCCTGATCACCGCACACGTCATCCACTCCCTGATCACCGCGCACATCATCCGTGCACGGTGGGGCGGTCAGGGCCTTTTTAATGGGAGACACGACCAAAAAGCAATACTAAACAGAACGCGCTTGCCGCAAAGTTCGCCGGCAATTTATGTTTGGCGTGGGGAAAATCTCAAAATGTCTTCTTGGGTCTACCTTTTCTTGGCTGCTAAGTGAGGGGGCAGACGCCCTTGCTAAGGGAGGGGCAGGCTCCCGGCTCCTCTTGGCTACGTCCCTTGACTACACCTTTTTATGGACCTTTTGTCCATACGGGTACACATTATTGACTTGATCATCAGCAGAGTCAGTCACAGACATGGCAGCCAGAACAGGCTGTCGGCTGTGAATAACAAGGTTTTGCTCCAAGTCTGACTCAGCAGAAAATTGAGGAATCTCTTAATATTCCTTCACCGTTGGTTTGCTATTTGAGCTTACGGGCGCATCGACTGCGTTGGCCCATCCTGTCACCGTTAACATGGGGCAGTTCACAAGGCATCTCTGTGCAAAGTATGTCGATCCTGACAACAACCTGTGCATGCATGATCAAACAATTCCCTGCTCGGTGTTGTTTTTGGTTCTGGGTGGAGCGTCTGATCAAGCTGACTATATATTGCAATTATTTAACTGGAAGCGCACCACTCACTGACCCAGGGTAGTAAGATTAGAACTCCACATTGACCACAAAATTCACACGCTCCAGTGCGACAGGTTGCCGTACGCTGCTGACCTTATCAGCCTCCCTACACTGGCGACCTTGCTGGCCTCCCTACACTGGCGACGTTGCTGACCACCCTACACTGGTGACCTTATCAGCTTCCCTACACTGGCGATTTCAGGCCCTCCCTACACTTGCGACCTTGCTGGCCTCCCTACATAAAAGACATAAAGCATAAAAGATTAGTGCAACTCTGAGCCACAAGGGCCCTTCTTGGTTGCACTCTGTACACTGAAACAGTTGCCCACCAAATCTGCCAATCAGCCCTCCCTGTAATACTGAAAAGCAAGTCCTCTATTCTTATAATGATTGTCTATGCTGTTTTTAAAGATGCTCAATGTGCTGCTACTGACGATGTTTTCTGGCAGCCGGTTCCAGTGTTCCACTACCCTGTTGGTGAAGAAAGTTTGCCTTAACCTTGTTCTGCTGTGGTTAATTTTAATTTTGAATTTATGACCTCTAATTGCATCATTTCTGTTAAATTCAAACATTTCCCCAAGGTATCCCCTCTCCAGACCATTGACAAATTTAAAGACCTCGATGAGATCTCCTCTCAGCCTTCTATATCTAAGTGAAAACATATTCAATTTCTTCAATCTTTCCTCATATGCCAGGTTGCTTATGCCATTAACCATTTTTGTAGCCCTCTTTTGTCTCTCTCTCTAAAAGCCAACAATCTTTTTCATAGCTTGGAGACCAAGCTTGGATGCAGTATTCCAAATGTGGCCTGACGTATGCACAGTAAAGCTTCCTGATCACTTCCTCACTTCTGTATGATACATTCCTATTTATTGCCCCGAGCATTCTCAGTGCCTTCTTCCTGGCTTCCTTGGTCTGTTCTGATGCCCCCAATTTTGTGTTTAGAATACCACCTAAATCCTTCTCCTGTTGAGTCACTGATAGCACTTGGCCACCCATCAAGTATGGAGCCTTCATATGCTGCTTACCTACATGCATGATTTTGCACTTATCAAAGTTAAATTTCATTTGCCATTCTTCAGACCACTTCACAAGTTCGTCTAAGTCTTTTTGCAGCGAGATATGCTCATCCTGACCTGTTATTGCCCTAAAGACCTTCAAATCATCTGCAAATTTCAAAGCTTTACTGCTTAGGCCACTTTCAATGTTATTTACAAATATAATGAACAGTAATGGCCCTAGCACTGACCCCTGGGGGACTCCACTAAGAACATTTTGCCATGATGACTTCGTACCATTTAGCATCATTCTTTGCTGTCTATCTGAAAGCCACAACTCTATCCATTTTAAGATGCTACCTGCAATACCATGGGACTGAAGCTGTATCATTAACCGTTTATTGGGTACCTTGTCAAAGGCCTTACTAAAGTCAAGATATGCTACATCAACCTGATTTCCCTGATCAAATTGTTCTGTGGCGAAGTTCAAAAAGTCCAAGAGGTTTGTGAGACACGATCGTCCTTTTCTAAATCCATGTTGAGTATCTTGAATCAATCTGCTACCTTCCAGATAACTAGCTATTCTATCCTTGATAATTGATTCGAGTACCTTGCAGACTAGGGATGTGAGACTTATTGGCCTATAGTTTTCAACTTTCCCTCTTTCTCCTTTCTTGAAAATAGGAACTATATTTGCCCTTTTCCAATCGGTTGGAATTTCATTATGTGAAACTGATCTACAAAATATTATACTAAGTGGAAATGCCAGTTCCTTTTCAGTTTCCCGCAACACCCTAGCATAAATATCATCAGGTCCTGCTGCTTTATTTGGCTTTATTTTCCTGATACGATTGTAAACAACATCACTACCAATGAAATCAACATCATTTGTCAAATCCCATGTAACTGAACTATGGTGTACGGTCGGCAGATTGGTCATATCTTCCAATGTAAACACTGATTTGAACTGCTTGCTCAGCTCCTCAATCATCTCACTATCCTCACCCAATGTAGTCCCGTTTACTTCCAGTGGACCAATTGTGCTAGAAACTTTAGTCAGCTTGTAGAAACTAAAGAACTTTTTACTGTCCCCATTGCAGTTTCTAGCTAAATCCAGTTCCTTTGCTCGCTTTGCTACTCTGGTTTTTTGCTTCACAGTGTCTCTAGCTTTTCGATACGCCTGTAGATTAATGATATTTGAGGCTTCTTTAAAAACTCTAAATGCAGTTTTCTTAGCCATAATTGCTTTTATCACGTCTGGTGCAAGCCATGCTGGCTTTCCTACCCTTCTTTTGCGTCTTTGCTTTTGGGGGACATGTCTAATCTGAGTTTCCTTTAAGTAAGATTTGAACTTTTCCCACATTTCACAGGCATTTAAATTGGAGAATTCTTCTTCCCATCTGATGGCACTTAAAGCCGCTCTCATGCCGTTAAAGTCTGCTCTGTTGAAATTTGGAACCTTTACCAAATTATCCTTGCTAATTTCTCCTACATGTGCCTTGAATCTAACTATGTTATGGTCACTTTTTCCCAGAGTTTCGCCTACAGTCAAGTCTTGGACCAAGTCACTTAAATCCGAGAATACAAGGTCCAAGAATGAACCATGCCTGGTAGGTTCCGATACAAACTGGTGTAAGAAGAGGTCCTCTTCAAGGCATTTCCTGAACATTTTGCATGATGGGGAGCCAACACCAGCATCTTCATAACCTTTTAGATTAAAGTCACCGAGAATAAGGCACTTCCTCTTAAAGTTTCTACTGATTTCCTCACAAATCACCTTGTCAAGCTCCAGTTGCTGAAAATGTGGCAGGGTTCCTGATCGGTAGAAAGCTCCTATCCTAAGAGTATTGCTGTTGCCTTTTCCCACAGTGACATCAAGCCAAATGGACTCCACAGACACATTTTTATCCCCACCTGCTACTTTTTGAGAACTGAATAAGCTATCCACATAGAGCTTTACACCACCCCCTTTCATTGCTGGACCCCTATTGTACGAAAACATATTGTATCCCTGGATCTCATAGTCCTGTAAGTTATCTCCAAAATATCCTTCGCTGACCCATGCCTCCGTAATGCAAACAAAATCCGGTTCCTCCTCAGCAACATAACACTTGAACTCATCAAATTTGGAACGGATACTCTGAGCATTAAACATCATACACTTAACAAATGCTCCATAACCACCTTTGGCTTTTTCATATTGAGGAGTTCTTTTATCACTAGATGAACTGTAACTCTGTCCCCTTGAGTTGCTGCTGTCCCTATTTGCAGACTTTGAGGTTCTATTGCCTTGGCTGACACTATTGGAATATTCCTGAGTTGGCAATGCAATTTCATCCCTCCCCACCCCATTTCCTAGTTTCCCTGAAGGACATGCTCATATACTTTGCCTAACACATGGACCCCCTTCTCAGAAAAGTGCAGGCCATCCCTCTGATAGAGGTCCCACGATGCATAAAACCTGCTCCACTCGTCTACAAATGTAAAACCTAGCTCCTGGCAGAGCTTTCCTACCCTGGTGTTAGCTGCCAGTGCCCTAGAGCTCCACTCAGGGGAGGCTCTAGCCCTAGGCAAAATTCCTGTTACAAGCACTCTATTGGTACCCTTCAGGGTGGCCAGAAGGGCCCTGTACTCCCGCAGAAGCTCCTCGCTCCTAGTATGACCTATGTTATTTACCCCTACATGCACTATGACTGTGTTAAACTGGTGATCACTGGTGACCTGTGCCACCGCAGGTACCAGGTCCTTCACCTTGGCACCAGACCTGGTGATGCACCTCCTGTCCCTCCTACCTTTACAAAATACCCTCTCTAAATGACGCACACGAGAGTCTCCTATGACCAGCACTGACTCCTTACTACTGCTATCCTGGGGGCAGTCATCCAATGCCTGGAACATATTTGTTGTTAATATGCCTGCCCGCTGGGCCGGTCGGCTACACTTCCTCCCGCTCCTACCACCTGCCACCTGCCACTCACTGACCCTTTCCTTAGGTTCGCGTCTCCAAATCCTCCACCCCCTGACCTCATGCCACTTCCCCTCCTGTGACCTACCAGAACTACCCCTCCTCTGTTCACTATTAACACTATTAACACTCCCCTCTTGAGAGATCCCAGCCACCTCCACAGTAGGGGAAACCTCAGCTACCTGGTGGCCTGCGACCACCTGGGCATATGATGTCCCTGCTACGGATTGACCCCTTGTTGCTTTATCTTGCCTACCCTGTGCAACAAGGGCAACCTTGAGGTTGGAAACCTCTGCCTTAAGGGTCCTAATTTCTTCCTCTAGTGCCTGCATCCTGGTCGAAACCATCCTAAACGCTGCAGCTTATGCCTAGATTTAGATTCAAATTAACTTGCTAAATTAACTTGCTAAACAACCGACAAAAAAGCCAACTATCATTCACTATAAATCGCTACCTCCTATACTGTCAGTTAAATATCTGAGTGCCTCAAGAAAAGCAGAAACTATTAAACAATTGTTTGTTTTTTTGTTTTGTTTTCTTTTTAAATAAATTAAATAACTAAACAAGATGTCTAATCTAATTGTCTTCCACACAAGTAGACAACTATATAAATATCCCTTTGACATCACTTATGGCTAGACAGAAAAATGAACAGTCACACAGCACTTATGAATACCCCCAACTTACTACTAATTAAACTATGATAAACTTCAACACCAAACACGCTTGCTAAACAACCGACAAAAAAGCTAACTATCATGCACTATAAATCGCTACCTCCTATACTGTCAGTTAAATATCTGAGTGCCTCAAGAAAAGCAGAAACTATTAAACAATTGTTTGTTTTTTTGTTTTGTTTTGTTTTTTTAAGTAAATTAAATAACTAAACAAGATGTCTAATCTAATTGTCTTCCACACAAGTAGACAACTATATAAATATCCCTTTGATATCACTTATGGCTAGACAGAAAAATGAACAGTCACACAGCACTTATGAATTCCCCCAACTTACTACTAATTAAACTCTCTTAAACTTCAACACCAAACACACTATGCACACCAAAAAATAAATAAAGTATGCTAGGATAGTATGAATGTTGTCTAATGTACTTATCAAATCTACACACTTGTAATATCTCCTACTACAGAAATCGAAGAGTCGAGAACACGCCGAAGCCACGAGGCCTCCCTTTGGCGCATACAAGATGGCGTCCTGCGGCGTCGCTAGGTTCATATAGTATAGTTTGCGTGCTACGAAAATGCTTATAAGATAGAACCTAATGAAATATAATAAGAGAAGTAATTGCTAAGCACCTCTCCACAGCTTAGACTAGAGTACTGCCCTGTTCTGCAGCGACTTATCTGGAAACCTGGAGCTCGGGCGCGCGTCCTTCCACCTTGAGAGCTGGCGGCAAACTGGCGATGTTGCTGACCACCCTACACTGGTGACCTTATCAGCCTCCCTACACTGGCGACCTTGCTGGCCTCCCTACACTGGCGACCTTGCTGGCATCCCTACACTGGCGACCTTGCTGATCACCCTACACTGGCGACCTTATCAGCCTCCCTACACTGGCGATTTCAGGCCCTCCCTACACTTGCGACCTTGATGGCCTCCCTACACTGGCGACCTTATCAGCCTTCCTATACTGGCGACCTGCTGGCGACCTTACCCGGTGGAGCACTGCTGTCCATGTGCGGAGAACATGCCGTGGACCGCGCTCGGCGCGAGGCTCGTCGGCACATTAAAGGCGCGCAGACCCGATAGTTAGCGATGTCCGGCGCGCCGTAAAACAAACAGCTTCGCACTGTGACATTGGAAATGACCAGATGACCGGTGCTGGGACCTGTCCGGGACCACACACTTGGGACCGTGCGTATTACCGCCGACCGGTGTCCCCTGCCGGTGCGCAGGCGCGGCGCTAGGCACCGTACACGGGGGTGAGTGATGTCCCGCGTCGATGCGCAAAGGCGGCGCCAGGAACCGTACACGGGGGTAGGTGGTGCCCCCTGCCGGTGCCCCTTGTCCGTACACGGGGTGGGTGTAGGGGGGCTTGGGAGAGGCACCGGGTACCAGGCAATGGCTATAGTCAGGCGCGACGAAAAATCAGCGTCTTGCGATTCTTGAAATATTTTCATATTTTCTCAGACCATTCATTCTCAATATATCATTATCTGACGGGACACAAATACGATGCTCAAATCCAGGAGTAACGGGGTTCGAAATCAACGGAAAATAACTTATAATGTATAGTAAGTTCTTGCCTCATCGCATATAGCTCGGTTTTGGTGGAAGTTTGCTAGCACAATTGTAGTCACCTTAAACGGAGTGCCATTGTTACATAGACACGATATATAGTACCGAAATGTAAAATGCACACATATATATATATATATATCTAATATCTATGTATGTATAGAATTTACGAAAAAAATATTCTTACACGGTTTAGAACTGTTTGTAGATAAATGCCGGCCGTTTGATAAAATACAGATATGCCAGTGTTATGACTTCAGCTAGTTTCCACGCGTTATATATCCCATATATTAGTACTGTTGTCTTGCATGTTGTCGATAATTACGACATAACGCGAGCGAATGCACTCAATGAAGCTACCAAAATGCATGTTTGAGCTTCCGAATGTATACAAAGCACGGCGATGGCCCGATGACGAAATAGCGATGGCAAGTTGATTTTTGTCCACATTCATCACACATGAAAATACACGAAACACTCGCATGTAAAACTATCGCTTCCAGGAATTGTTTGTTCGTCATGGCATGCCAGTGATCTAGCCTATGCTGGATGGCCTAATATCCCCTAGGACATACTGGATTTAACATAGACTTGAAGCGCAAGACGGTCTTTAACAAAATGAGCAGTGCTTCATTCACAAAAGTCGTTTCTGATTTCGCTGCATGTCATCAACATAGTGCTGCTGCCAATCGGTATATTCTGTGTGGTGGTCCCATGGTGTGTGGAGAAGGTGCCTTTTGTGTGGAGAAGGAGCTCCGCTCCGCTGCATAGTTGCATTGCCGGTCTCTTAGGTAGCGTAGCCGTGGTGGCATTAATGTTGTGTGCTTCACAAATTCACCTTCATAAGAGCAATCTTCATAAAGGCGACAAAACATCCGGCTGCAGTTGTCACTACACTGGTGCTCCTGAGAGCGTCGACTGTTTGTGTTGTCATTTTTCATCCGATGGTCTTGAATGCTTAGTCTTTTTTCTTCTTTTTTTCTTCTTTTTTTCTTTTTTTTTCCTAATGTCGACCCTGTTTCGTATGCAGTAGCCTATCCCATTTGGCTACACGCACTGCTACAGGCTCCATTGCTATTGGGCTTTCCCATCGCCAACTATTCAAAAGTTAGGACAGCCAGCTTAGGAATGACTCAGGATGCCAATATACATGTCATTACTCTCCACACCTACAGTTCACTATAACTATTTGCATCTTTTTATTTGTCTTTTTTTGCAGAGAGACCACCACCAGTTATTAGTAGAAGTAGCCCCAGGAGCACCTCAGCTAGGTAGCAAGCTAGTAACGCCAAGGCACAAATAGTGTCTTTGATAGTGGATTGCGCGCTGCAGTTTGTCGACGTGCGTTGTGGAACATTGTCTCAGAGTACGACGTTCTTGGTTATTTTATCGCCAGTTTTGTAGGAGAAAGTCGTGCATTTTTAGAAAACCATGATGTCACAGTAACAGGAAGGTCTGTGTTCACGTTTGGTGTTCACTCCAAGAACGAACCTTGTACCTTCCTATTTCTTTATTTCTGTTTCGTCGGAGTAGCCATTATCAACTAATGTGTGGTTGACTTTACCTGGCATCTAAAGTGGATCAATATTGCGCGCCGTATGACCGAAGCAGTCGAAGCGCCCCTAAGCCCAAATAACCAAAGTGGATCAATATGTGCGGATTTGGAAAGCTCCCTGATGAAGGCTCTTATGATGCTAATTGTGTACCGGTTAGGACTCTCGCTACTCGCTCCTCTACAACGGCCACCATTTCATCGCTTTCGTCACGGATGTCCGAATTGAGCCATTGTGTGCGACAATGCGAATGCCCAGGTGCCCAAGAAGTGAAGGGCATTGCCATCCCTCCTGGGAATGTTAGGCACGAAACTCGTTGAAATATTCGTTGCAGCGCCATCAGCCGGTCTACGTCGCCCACAAAATGTCGTCAACGTAGCAGTAGCACATGACAGGCTTCAATTCCCGTTCCAAGACCAGGAAGGTGAACTCCAGTTTATCTGGGTAAGACCCGGGCTAAGATCCGTATCTTCACTACTAAGGCCCATGTAGCGTGATATAAATAGGGGCTCCAGCGGAGATCCCATAGCCTCACACCAATCACCCTATCAATTTGATGATTTAGCTGGCCATCTGGGCATGTGAAAATGCTTTCAGTGGTGCAAGCCTGGATAAGTCCTATCAGTACCTGGTGGGACAGGTGTTGGGGTGATAAATAATGGTAATTATATAGCCTAGCGGGAATGCAATCCGTGGTTTTCCTGACCGGCACGTTATTAAAACGGTTTCCTGCATCGAGAGATGCTTGGAGGCCCTTAGTAGTTGTATCGCCAATGAAGCAGTCTCTCTGTCTGTCCGTCTGACCGTCTGACCGTCTGACCGTCTGACGGTCTCTGAGTCTCTGACTCTCTGATGCTCTGCCCTTCCGACTCACTGTCCAGCTGTCCTGCTGTCTGTCTGTTCCTCTGTATCTCTGTATCTCTCTATCTCTGTATCTCTGTATATCTGTATATCTGTATCTCTGTGTCTCTGTGTCTCTGTATCTCTGCATCTCTGCATCTCAGCATCTCTGTATCTCTGCATCTGTGCTCTTCTGTGCGTTTGTATCTCTGTATCTCTGCATCGCTGTATCGCTGTATCTTTTCATTTCTGTATCTCTGTATCTCTGTATCTCTGTATCTCTGTATATCTGTATCTCTGTATCTCTCTATCTCTGTATCTCTGTATATCTGTATTTCTGTATCTCTGTGTCTCTGTATCTCTGTATCTCAGTATCTCAGTATCTCTGTATCTCTGCATCTCTGCTCCTCTGTGCCTCTGTATCTCTGTATTTCTGTATCTCTGTATCTCTGTATCGCTGTATCGCTGTATCTTTTCATTTCTGTATCTCTGTATCTCTGTCTCCATGTGAGCGATGTGCCGGAAAGTCCTTCCAGTGAAGACCCTCGCCGGTCGCGTGACTAAGCGCACTCGGCCACTAAATACCCCACCACGAGTCGGAGGTCACCGTCGCTCGGCTAAACTGCTCCAGATGACTTGGTGATAACGGAGAAACACTGTTATCAAGCCGATCTGATAGTCTGCACCCACACGGCGGGTCGACTGGACCAACAGTTCCAGAAACATTTTCCGACCTTGCCGTATAAAAAGATGAAATACCGTGTTAGGTCATTGAGCTGTTCGCAGTATTGGAGAACGCATCGCGCAGTTTTCTGACCAGACGGCAAGATAGCAGCAATTGCCTTCTCTTAATGTCTGAAAAGCATGAATGTTGGGGGTGATGGGCGATAAGAAATTCAGCTGAACTGTCCACGCACGTTGCTGACCTCTCAGAGGTAGGTCGATGTCATTGATTCGCGTTCACCTCAGATGATGCTTTTGGCTTGTACGTCACTTTGTAGTTCATGTGGGCTCCGAAACTGAATTTCGTGCTCGGAGAGATGAAGTGGGGAGAGTACGAGAGGGCGAGATGGGGAGAGGAGGACAGATGGAAGGGAGGAAGAAGGAGATGGAGAAGAAGGAGAAATTGCAGACGAAACAGGACTCCGGTCACAATGGAATGAATGCCTGCTGTGGGTAAAAGCCATTATTGCAACGCTTCGGTTATGGTCGCTAATGACCGACGCTAATATTTAATCGATGAACAAATTGGAGTCACTTAGGAATAGATTAGCTGTAAACTATATTTCTTGGCGTGATAATGATTTAATTATGGCAGATGATGCCTCACCTCTTTCTCGACGACCTGAGGTTCAAGGTGTGTGGAAGCCGTGCATGCAAACATTCCCGTGCAAGAAGACAAAATTCTGACTATTATCGTGCATACCTGGCACGTCGGGTTCGAATCAGTCCAGCCAAGTCAGTTGACACGAGATTGCGAAGCGTCAAGGGAGCCAACCCAGGCTCGAGATGACCAAACATTGGCGGCAAGGCTGGCGTTGGCATTGGCATTAGCGAAAACCAGTTGCTAATATCTCTGTTTCTCTATTTTTGGCGTTTTTCATGTACACCATTTCGTTCAAAAGTCGAGGGATAAGATCCTAAAAGTGGGTTTCGAGGTGGCTTTGTGTCACTGTGTTCGCAAATACGGGTGCAGCATCATTGCCCGGTCATCTAATATGCATATTCATCAGAGGCGCCCGCCCCCGGTAGCGTGTGCGGTGCGTTCACACGACACCAAGTGTCTAATCAGCTGATCGGGGGCCGACCTCGGTGGACCTGACCGGTCACGCGGCTGGCCACCGCTGGGCGGGAAGATGAGTTCCGCCACCGACCGCGACATCGCCTCCGCAATCTTCCACAGTTTAACAGCTTCCCTTATCCGCGATGATCCCCGATAACGACATGCTGTACGGACGACGGCGAGACGTCTTTGTTTTTGCTTTCATTATGTTCGGACCGAGGGTGGATGCAGCGGTAGGGCAGGCACTAGGACCATGTGCTCCCCATGGGAAGGTGGTGCTCCTCCGGTCATGCTAATGCGCCCTCCGGGAGGACTAGGGTGCAAACCTCGAATTTGCCAGCCTAAGGCGTCCCTCCGGAAAGGCTCGGGTGTATCCCCTTAAATGTATTCCGCTAAAGGCACCCATCTGGAGGCAAAGGGCACCCTTCCGAACATATACTTCCCGTGACAATTCCTGGATCCACCCATGACATGAGAATTCCTGGATCCACCCATGACATGATCATTTCTGGATCCACCCATAGCATGACAATTCCTGGATCCACCCATGACATGACAATTCATGGATCCACCCATAGCATGACAATTCCTGGATCCACGCATGACATGATAATTTCTGGATCCACACATGACATGACAATTCCTGGATCCATCCATGACATGACAATTCCTGGATCCACCCATAGCATGACAATTCCTGGATCCACACATGACATGATAATTTCTGGATCCATCCATGACATGATAATTCCTGGATCCACCCATGACATGACAATTCCTGGATCCACCCTTGGCGTGACGATTCCTGGATCCACCCATGACATGATAATTCCTGGATCCACCCTTGGCGTGACGATTCCTGGATCTACCCTTGGCGTGGCCGTGTGCCGGGGGACAGTATATATAGGTCCTTACTAATAACTTAACAACTCCTCTC
Organism: Imbricaverruca yamaguchii; assembly: GCA_034440575.1. Taxonomy (NCBI): domain Eukaryota; kingdom Metazoa; phylum Arthropoda; class Thecostraca; family Neoverrucidae; genus Imbricaverruca; species Imbricaverruca yamaguchii. Next base: position 63,825 of record JAOTOL010001135.1, on the reverse strand, counting down.
TCCATTTCAATTAGTGCACACAGCCACGCACATTGGGACCATACATCAGCTAGACAGTCGCTGGCGTATTTTCACATGCACAACTCATTACTGGGGGCCCCCTTCGATACGCAGCCCCCTCATGCTTTCCCCACACCCAGCTCGCCAATAGGCGATTTTGCGATTCACTGTGGACCTCGGCACTCGCGAGTTGAGTGCAAATCATCCTTTCCCTGGGGTTCGGTCAGTGTTAAGCCACTAGTGTTAAGCCCAGCGTATCACTATGGGCTGTGCCCATAGTGATACGCTCAATACACACACCATAAGCCACTAGTGTTAAGCCCAGCGTATCACTATGGGCTGTGCCCATAGTGATACGCTCAATACACACACTATAAGCCACTAGTGTTAAGCCCAGCGTATCACTATGGGCTGTGCCCATAGTGATACGCTCAATACACACACCATAAGCCACTAGTGTTAAGCCCAGCGTATCACTATGGACTGTGCCCATAGTGATACGCTCAATACACACACTATAAGCCACTAGTGTTAAGCCCAGCGTATCACTATGGGCTGTGCCCATAGTGATACGCTCAATACACACACTATAAGCCACTAGTGTTAAGCCCAGCGTATCACTATGGGCTGTGCCCATAGTGATACGCTCAATACACACACTATAAGCCACTAGTGTTAAGCCCAGCGTATCACTATGGGCTGTGCCCATAGTGATACGCTCAATACACACACTATAAGCCACTAGTGTTAAGCCCAGCGTATCACTATGGACTGTGCCCATAGTGATACGCTCAATACACACACTATAAGCCACTAGTGTTAAGCCCAGCGTATCACTATGGGCTGTGCCCATAGTGATACGCTCAATACACACACTATAAGCCACTAGTGTTAAGCCCAGCGTATCACTATGGACTGTGCCCATAGTGATACGCTCAATACACACACTATAAGCCACTAGTGTTAAGCCCAGCGTATCACTATGGACTGTGCCCATAGTGATACGCTCAATACACACACTATAAGCCACTAGTGTTAAGCCCAGCGTATCACTATGGACTGTGCCCATAGTGATACGCTCAATACACACACTATAAGCCACTAGTGTTAAGCCCAGCGTATCACTATGGACTGTGCCCATAGTGATACGCTCAATACACACACTATAAGCCACTAGTGTTAAGCCCAGCGTATCACTATGGGCTGTGCCCATAGTGATACGCTCAATACACACACTATAAGCCACTAGTGTTAAGCCCAGCGTATCACTATGGACTGTGCCCATAGTGATACGCTCAATACACACACTATAAGCCACTAGTGTTAAGCCCAGCGTATCACTATGGACTGTGCCCATAGTGATACGCTCAATACACACACTATAAGCCACTAGTGTTAAGCCCAGCGTATCACTATGGGCTGTGCCCATAGTGATACGCTCAATACACACACTATAAGCCACTAGTGTTAAGCCCAGCGTATCACTATGGACTGTGCCCATAGTGATACGCTCAATACACACACTATAAGCCACTAGTGTTAAGCCCAGCGTATCACTATGGACTGTGCCCATAGTGATACGCTCAATACACACACTATAAGCCACTAGTGTTAGGCCCAGCGTATCACTATGGACTGTGCCCATAGTGATACGCTCAATACACACACTATAAGCCACTAGTGTTAAGCCCAGCGTATCACTATGGACTGTGCCCATAGTGATACGCTCAATACACACACTATAAGCCACTAGTGTTAAGCCCAGCGTATCACTATGGACTGTGCCCATAGTGATACGCTCAATACACACACTATAAGCCACTAGTGTTAAGCCCAGCGTATCACTATGGGCTGTGCCCATAGTGATACGCTCAATACACACACTATAAGATTCGCAGTAAATTGTGAGCTAAAATCTGGCTTTATCCTTCGTTAGGCAAATAATCACATCACTGATTCAAGTGCGCAGCATTATGTTCCCAGGACTTTGTTTCATTCGTGCTACTGCTCACTCAAATGGTGGACTCATGAAGTGTAACGCAATGCTATCGAACTAAACACGAGACCGAACGAAACATTCGTAACTGGTAGGCAAACGCCATGGAAGAGGGATGCATTTATCATAGCAGTTCGCGTGCAGTGCGAATACCTGCACTGTTCTGAATGATGTGCATGCACAACATCCAGGCTAATACGTTCATATCAAGGTAACATTTACTGTTACCTCCTTCTCAAAGGTATCAAAGTATTGCCACAAACATACCATATTCTGCAGTGATTAAACTATCGTGCACTGTACCACCTCAACAGAATCATACCTCACCTGTGCGAAAATTCAGATTGCAGTCCAGCCTGTCGGCACGTGGTTAGCAATGTCGGCAAATTATGACCATGCATCGATAGCAGGCCCGATCATAATCTGAGTTGATGGAAACGTCAGGGCATCGCTCAACCTTACCTACGCGTCAGCCGAACATCGACTTCTGTCCGCTCCCCCCGCACTGTGGGGCCCTGTGCGTCGCCACGGCTGGGGTCCTTGGGTCTGAACCCCACCCCACCGGGCACAGGAGACGGCCATCGCCTTCGCTGCAATGGCAATCGTTCCCGTGCGCCCTGTTGGACCCTGCTGCTGAAACTGCTGCTGAAGTTGAAGGCATTGACGCCCCTTCGCGAAGCAGTGCCGGTGCCGGTGCAGTGCAGTGCAGTGCAGTGCAGTGCAGTGCAGGGCAGGGCAGTGCCAGCTCGGACACCAGTTCACGGCGGTGGATTTTCCCGCCTGACTAGCCGTTCAGCGAGGCGTGCCGCGACTCGCCGTAGTCAACAGTGAGCCTGACGTGATGGTCGCGCTAACTCGCCCTAATTGCCGTCGAGTTTGGCCGCATGAATTAATATCACTTAGTGGCGTCTAGCCGCTCATTGTGTTCCTTTTGTACCGTCCGTGGACCGACATCACCGGCTGACCGACACCACCAGCGGACTGTGAACACCACCAGCCGACTGTGAACACCACCAGCGGACTGTGAACACCACCAGCAGACTGTGAACACCACCAGCGGACTGTGAACACCACCAGCGGACTGTGAACACCACCAGCAGACTGTGAACACCACCAGCGGACTGTGAACACCACCAGCAGACTGTGAACACCACCAGCGGACTGTGAACACGACCAGCAGACTGTGAACACCACCAGCAGACTGTGAACACCACCAGCGGACTGTGAACACCGCCAGCGGACTGTGAACACCACCAACCGACTGTGAACACCACCAGCAGACTGTGAACACCACCAGCGGACTGTGAACACCACCAGCGGACTGACACTGTGTGTGCGGGTGAATTTTGCCAGCCTGCCACCGTGTGGTGATGTCGACTGATTCCGGTTGTTGAGAAGAGGTGTTAGAGAGTGAGCAGCGTAGGGTACGAGGATTTAACAGTGGGGGGGGGGTTAGTTGATCTGTCGAGCGATGTTGAAGTAGAGTTGAGGTCGTCTTGAAGAGTAGAGTTGAGCTGGTCCGGATCGCTTGAAGATGTAGAGATGGTACACTAGAGTTGTCTGAGTTTGACAGCCGGAGATGATGTAGTCGAGAAAAGGTGTCAGTCCAGTGGGTGCCACATTGCGGTATGGAGTGTAGTGAGGGGGTTGGGGTCGAGTCATCGCCATATGTTTAACATTGCAAGAAGGTGTTTTTTGTTGTTGTCTTTTTGGAACGCATCTTTTATTTTTCCCATTTTTCTCATGAAAAAAATAGTTCGTTTCTTAGCGTATTTTTTCATCTTTTCTCTCTTTTTCATTTTTTTACAATTGTTCCAGTATGGGTGTAATATTGAGAAAGAGGAAGAGATGTTCGTGTAATGCTGGATGGTCGTCGTTGAGGAGCGTGGTGAGGTTCAGTGGGATGTTGTGTAGTGCAGTAATTTGTGCAGATGTGTTATCTTTGGTTGTTGTATTTGATACAGTACATGAGTATGTTTTTAGTTGTGAGGGTTCGATGGCATGTGGTGCATTGCGGTCGTTCTTGATTTAGTAGGAGGTAGGAGTGTGTGAGTGCTGTGTTTCCTATGCGTAGTCGTGTTAGTGTCCGTGCTTTGAGTCTGGTATTTTGGTTAATGGAGTGCCAGTATTCGTGTTTGTGGCGTATTTCGTGTAGTTGTGTTACTGCTATATCCCATGTTTTTTGTATGTGTATGGCCTGTCGTATTGTGGGGTAGTAATCGGATTGGGAATAAGGACATTGTGTGGTTTGTTGTAGTTGTTGTGGCTATGTTTGTTTCTGTGTCTGCGTGTTAGTTGTCATGCATGTTTGTGTGACTTGGGATCCAGAGATGTAGTGGACGTTGTTGTATGGTATAGTAGTGGGCGTTGTTGCATGGTTACTTTTTGTGGATGTGTAGTATTGTGGGTATGGGGCGGTGTTTGTATTTCGTGTAGGGTGTTATGCTCCGTAGTGCTGATTTTGCGTCTGTGGCTATGATGTTGTGATCAGTTGTAGTGTTGTAGATGGTGTGCCGAACAGATATCATACCGGTCCATCATGTGGTGAATTGAATGTTTCCTTCCCGTGGGAAGATGCTTCCTTTTATCGCCTCTGGATGTCAATGTTCCACTTCCAGAACTGCTTTTTTACTGGCAAACATGCGATAATTTGTTCCATCCACAGCGACTAACGAAAGAAACGTCTATTTCTCGTTACTGACTGAAGTATTAACACACACCACCAGCGCACAGTGGATGAAGGAGCGAGTTTGCTACTAAGATATTGGCCAATAAGCCTATATGACCCATGCAGTCGATGCGCCCCAAACCACAATAACCACAATAAGCACAATAACCACATTAATAACCACAATAAGCCACGCATGCTCGGTTGGTGTTGGTACAGTGGTTCGTTGTATTTAATTGTTGCATGTAATTTGATTGCTGCTGGAATGGCTTTACGAACAAGAACATTCCTTGGTGAGGGTTAATTGCGTGGACCCTTATCCACCACTTTACGCGGGAAATCCAGTTCAGCGGCAGAACTTGAACCAAGAGCTTAGTGTGCTGTCAATGCACTGAGGCAGCAACCCCACCGCCGCTTCCGCTGTCCGTCGGACCGGCTGCAAGCTGACCTTCCCACCCGGAGCCATTCTATGGGTGAAGCGACTCGAGCCCTGTCTTGCCAGGGCGGGTGAGATCAGTGCGGGTCGGCGCTCTAACCAGCCGAGCTACCAGGACGGTACCCGGGTCCACCTCCCGGCGTGAGGGTTGGCTGTTCCCAGCTAACTACCGCATTACTCGCACTTCAGTCCACTTCTGAAATGTCGATAAACACGCTGAAGCGATGACGTATCCATCGCTTTAATCGGAAGTGATTTAGCCGGCGTAACGTTTGGCGACAGAACTAGAACGGTCTGACCCCCTGCCCCTGCCTGAATGCCATCAGACGCCCGGCACACAGCACGTGACCTGCCCTTGCCACATGATTGGGTGCCGAGAATGTTCGCCGTGCTCTGGGCAAGTCTCAGCACCGTATCATCTTATGCATGGCGCTGATATCATCAGCACCGTATATCAGCGCGGCTCCATTAACTCCTTGGAAGAGTCATGTGGCGAGTGATAGTGATTGCTGATAGCTATGTTTGCTGAAAGAAAAGAGTTGGTCTTAAGGAAAATTCAAGAAGTTTCGACGCGATGCAGCTGTCATTTAGATATGTTCTTGAGCGTGGAATTTGTACTCTATGTGTTCACGAATAATGTTGGCCGTGCTGGTATCGACATTATGTTGCATGGTCTTGCCTCCCGCCGTTTGGATACGTTCGGCGCTTTTCTAATGGCGCCCCAGATCGCATCTGCTGTATTTTGAATAACACATCCAGCCAGATCCTGTACTTAGTCTTGTAAAGCCCATGTTTCACGTTGTCTGATTGCCCAAATATCATGTAAGTGTTGCAGAACAAATTGCATGACCGTACATCATGTTCTGCATTTAAAGTAGTGTTCGCAATCGTAGCGTAAATCACGGTTTTGGCTCGAAGCGCAACAAAAAGGAGTCATTAATACATGATTAGTGCCAGAGCTGGCCCCAGGCTATCCCGCCATGCAACAGGCGATGGTCGGTCCTGCCTGTCGCTCTCCTGGTTTGTCGCGGCACTTCTGAACGCGGCTCGTGTTTCGCTTCTGGCGGCGCGAGTTGCCTCTGGTGCGCAATGGAGTGGTTTCTGTCCTAGCAATGGGGGTTCAGGCCGCTCCTGGTGTTTCTGACCACGCCTACCACGCCTGTCTCACAAAATTGCTGCTGTTCCCGCTGCTGCTTAGCTGCGAGGCATTTCGGTTGTTCAGGGCACCTCCATCCTCCGGTGTGCTTTCAGGGGCGGCCCAGATCGTTTGTGCGAAGCTTCTGACAACCTATTCCGCCTGTCATTACATCTTCGGCTGTGTACTGGCCTCGCTGACGTCACGTCTCTTCGCGGAAATGTCGCCGCGTCGCATCTGTCAGTTATTAGGGCTTTAGGGCGCATCGACTGCATTGGTCATGTAGTGCGTCGCATCTGTCGTTTCAGAACAGACAACATGGCAATAGGAAATATTCTCTATGAGTGTGTGGTCAATGCATTATTCACATTATTTCGAAATGCAAATCCATAGAAAGCATTGGCAATCACGCGCCGAAAAAAACGGCAGCACTTGCATTGTCGGCCGCCAGGCATCAATGACACGGTAGAAACTGCGCACGCAACGCCACAGCCGGAGCTGCGCAGGACGATGCGCAGAACCGGATTGTTTTACTTTGTATATATTACATTGACCTCTGCGCCCGCATTTTGCCACCTTCCCCAGAGCAGGGGTCAGGCGGTGTTTGCGACCCCTCCTTTGGCGCTTCGCTGTGTTCCCTGACTGATGCGTTAAAGCATATCCGAGCACACCGATGTGACAACTGAAAGAAATGAAGGATGCAATATAATCCCGATAGAGTGGGCAAACACCCCTTGGCAGCAGCTTCATGATGTCCCGCAAGCTGTGCACAAAGGGTGTTTGTTGCTTGTGTATAAAATCAGTTTTTGTTGCCCGTGTTTCGACGGCGGCAGACCGTCACAGTAAGGGGGGGGCGGCGGCGGCCCCCCCCCCCCACTCGCCGCCCTCGCACTCGCCGAGCCCCACATAAAGCCTAAAAGCGACACCCCAACTGAAATATGAGGGTCACAAACGCTCGGCGTGGCCGGAGTCTAGCGCGGCGACCGGGCACATTTACGCTCTAGGTGTGCTGGAAGTCGTAATTAGCGGCGGTTAGCGCGCAGCCTGGTTATCTTCAGTCGTCGTTTGCATCGGCGAATGGGTCGCGCCGTGCGCGCCTCGGTCCCGGCTGGCCGTCTCAAGGTCCCCCCGGCCGGGTAAATACGGGACGGCACACACGGCGGCGATTTCAACTGGCAAAACACCGGGCTGGTTTCTATTAGAGCTCTGCGCCGACGGTGGATGTGTTCATCGGGCGCGTCTGCGCCGTCCTCATGACCCCGTCTTTACGCCTCGTTGACGTTGGCTGACGGTGTTTAGACCTCGTTGAGGCCTATCGTCGGTGGTCGGGCCCTGTGCTTTGTGGGCTGCGGTAAGTGATAGCGTTGTGGTTTATGTGGTGGGGCAGTGAGCGTTGCCACGCTTTTTGCGGCCATGTATTGCGGCGGGGCGCCTCCTAGGCGGCGGTGCATACAACCCAGAATATTCGCCCTATCGAACTGCTAAAGCGGAAAAAAGAACTGGAGGCAGTACCAGGCCCCTGTGGCATGCCGCATGCGGAGTGCAGGAGTGTATGGTCCTAATCAGTTGGAGGGCTCCAGCCCCCTCCCCCCCCCATCGTGCAGCTCCCCCCGAAATTGGCAGCCAGCCCCCAACTTCGGAAGTCGAACCCATACAAAATGCAAGCAATGCTGCATAAATGTCCAGTACGACATACCACTCGTGTTCGACCTAGGTAAGAATAAGGTTGCCAAAAGTTTGTAGTGAGTGGCGACGATATTCTCACGGCTCATCTAGATATTCTTTAATATGGTAGTAACTGTCCTCTTCGATAACCTGAAATAATACAAGCAATCCTATTTGGCGTTTTCTCAAGTCGATAAGTACATTGGTCATTTAGCATTGATCGCAATGTTGAGTTTTCTATGACAGTCATGTTGTTTCTTTTCGTACTGATTTTAATCCGTTTTGATCCACAGAAATGTGAAATGACACATAATATCATAAAAACGATAATGAAATTAGACGCAATGCGAAGCAAAAGGAAGAGGCGTTTTGGAACTTAGTGGATTCTCCATATTCGGTGCAAGATTTTCGATTAACCACTTCCGGATTATTTTGTTCCCGGATAGGCTAAATTCATCGAAAACTTGACAAATAAAATAATATATATGAACTTAATGGTCTTTTTAAGACGGCAACATAAAGTGGCCGATATCCGTGGAGAAATTGCTGTTTGGGGGTGCCAAGGTTGATCGACTCAGAGCTGAGCTGCCGAACTGATCTTGCGATCCGACACCCGTGGCCGGGTGCAGGACTGTTGCATTGTTACAGAGGCGGCAGCGGCTACGTCAGAAGGCTCTTCAAAGCAGCGAGTGTGCCGTAAGGAGCGTAAGCGTGATACGAAGCTGTTCAGACTCAGAAAATCCAGCTTAGACTAGTTTCCTTCTCTGTTTTTGTCTTCTCTCGATTTCCCTCTCTTTCTCTCTTTCTTTCTTTCTTCCTTTCTTCCTTTCTTTCTTTCGTTCTTTCTTTCTTTCTTTCCTTCTTTATCTCTCTCTCTCATTCTCTCTCTCCCTCTCTTTATTTCCTTCTTCTCTCTTTCTCTCTTTCTCTCTCCCTTGCTCTCTTCTTTGCTCCCTGTCTTTCTTTCTCTCTCTTGCTTTTTTCCTCGCTCTCTTTCTTTCTTTCTTTCCTTCGTTATTTTCCCTTTTTATCTCTCTCTCCGGAACAAGTCAAGTCTTCTTACTACCCACGCTGATGTTTCTTGATTCCTACTATCTATTGCAGGTTGTTCGCATAGTATCGCATACTTTGGCTGATGTATTCCTATCATTACCTTGCGACGTCTTTATCATTTGGACGTTCGCTGTCGGGCGATGTTTGAAGTATGGTTATTCCCGTTAAGTCCGCCCTGGCGTTGGGGTGTGTGGACGACTGGTGAGTACTTGACAAGGTGTGATGTCCGATGTCCTTGTGGCTTTGTTGGCTCTGGGCTCGTAGGCGAACACAAGATGTTTAGGACGTAACTGGTATCATCCTCGAATCTTCGGACACTCCATGACTATAGCTTTCTAACAGTGTGTTGCATTTTATGCTAGCTTCTGAAGCTAGTAGGCGTGGGATTCAAGACCCTCACCCCAATGCCCGGCGAAGGCAGGTTTGCAAACCGCCCGACGCCGGCTTCAAAATAAATGTGAGGAATTGGCTGCTGTCGTGCTTCGGAGCAAATATCGGACTTGGATTAGCGTGCAAAGTCAAGCTGTGGAAGGCACAGCGAGTTTTTTTTCGTATCCGAAATCTTCGGGTCGAAAACACGATAATGTTGCGAATTAACGCAGTAAGTCTACCCACCCGTGAGGTGCACTACTCAGATGTTACCCGTATAAATGGTACAGATTTGGTACTATTTCAGTACCCGCTTTTATGAGTGGCCATGATGTCGCGACGGTTGTTACTGCACTTCCCAAAATAATTAGCCTTGTGCATGCACGTGGACATCGCTTCTTAAATTCATCCATTGAATATAGGTGGTCATCATGCCTTCAGCTGAGACCGATACCATTGTCGGGTTGAATAGTTGGCTAAATGCACCGTTTTGTAATTGGAAAGCGTTGCCATCGATAAAGCAACAGTACCGAACTTTACTAATCAAATAGATCATTTCATGTGCAATTAGACGCTCTATATTCACGCGGATAATGACACCAGAGTTGATCTTGTTTTATTGGATACACTTTCTCATGCGATGTGTTGAGAGATACACATCCAAACGCTATGCTTGTTGCGTGCTTAGACCTCAATGTAGGTAGGCTGTCATCGCGTGGTGCAGCGATGACCTCGTGAATGGTCAATGCGACCATTTTGATGTGACAACGTGCACGCAGTCACTTCAGCCGTAACTCGTCAGGTGTATTTTCTGCCCTGGTTGACTCAGTATCCCGCTGTGTGTGCCATGTCAGACGGCCGCCTGCAGAAGGTGGCACGGATGCGTGATCTGACAGGCAGCTGCAGCCGGTGGAGCTGCTCCGCCGGCTGCACCCAGCTCCCATCACAGATCTCGCGCTCCCCCGTACCAACACAACCGACTGCCAGCTCGCCGGGCGGCCACGATTTCTGTCGTCACTCACCGCCCTTCCGGATTCCTCTCCAGGAGCTCTTCCGACTACACCTGGGCGGCTACGGTTTCCGGCTACCGCTCGTCACTGTCAGCTGCCACACGGAACCCCCCCCCCCCCGGTCGCTGAACGGTTGCATTTTCTGTCGTCACGGTCCACCCCTCCGAGAACCCCCCTGAGCGGTTACAGTTTCTGTCGTCACGGCCCACCCCTCCGAGAACCCCCCTGAGCGGTTACAGTTTCTGTCGTCACGGTCCACCCTTCCGAGAACCCCCGTGAGCGGTTACAGTTTCTGTGGTCGCGGTCCACCCCTCCGAGAACCCCCGTGAGCGGTTACAGTTTCTGTCGTCACGGTCCACCCTTCCGAGAACCCCCGTGAGCGGTTACAGTTTCTGTGGTCGCGGTCCACCCCTTCGAGAACCCCCTGAGCGGTTACAGTTTCTGTCGTCACGATCCACCCCTCCGAAAACCCCCTGAGCGGTTACAGTTTCTGTCGTCACGGTCCACCCTTCCGAGAACCCCCCTGAGCGGTTACAGTTTCTGTCGTCACGGTCCACCCCTCCGAGAACCCCCCTGAGTGGTTACAGTTTCTGTGGTCGCGGTCCACCCCGTCCGGGAGTCCGTCTCCACCCGTGCCTCTGGTGGAGCGGCGACCACCGGCAGGACGAGCCGGTCCGTCTCCACCCGTGCCTCTGGTGGAGCGGCGACCACCGGCAGGACGAGCCGGTCCGTCTCCACCCGTGCCTCTGCTGGAGCGGCGACCACCGGCAGGACGAGCCGGCCCGTCTCCACCCGTGCCTCTGGTGGAGCGGCGACCACCGGCAGGACGAGCCGGCGCACCGAGCACCTGTCGTCGTCTGGACAGATTCAAATCCTCCCCGCCAGCCGCGGCGCCGGCCATATGCCACGTGTTTTGTCTAGGGGGATTGCGCTGCGATTAGGCGCGTGCGCCGCCCGCCGCTGCTGATTGCACCTCATTTAGTCAGCTGACTGGCCGCACCGCCGCTGCCTTTCGTGTGACCTTGCGTTTGATATAGAAGCAGAAGGCAGATGACGTGTGCAAAAGTGGAACCAGAAGCTGGACGCGACATCAGACGAAAATAAGCTGGACAGAAAAATAAGCTGGACACAAAAATAAGCTGGACACAAAAATAAGCTGGACACAAAAATAAGCTGGACACAAAAATAAGCTGGACACAAAAATAAGCTGGACACAAAAATAAGCTGGACACAAAAATAAGCTGGACACGAAAAGAAGCTGGACAGGAGGTGAAACTGGAGAGAAAGTATTGAAGATACCAGCCATGTCTATCCAATGAGAGCGAATTGGAGAGATGAGTTCATGTTGTGTACATCCAAATTTGATATGATGAAAATGTCTTGACCGAACATGGGGGTGAAGGTCATCTTCACACAAAGAAATAGGACAATCCACCAGGGACGGACCCAGGGAGTAGGGTGGGGGACCTATGCTTGGCACCCGAAAAGAGCCTCTGCTGGAGCTGGAGCGCCTCAGTGGGAAGGTGGAGTGAAATCTCCATCCCATTCGCCTTGCGAATTTTCTAGTATGGGCGCTCCCCTCCCCCACGAAGGTGAAAAGGTGTCGCATTTAATTCGCTCTCTTGATGAAATCCTAGCTCCGGCAGTGAAATTCGCCTATGTTGGTAAGCTACCTCTGATTGGGAGTAGTGACGAATTGGAACGACAATATCTTCATTGCGTTTTAGGGAACACCGGCTTGCACTGCTACCTCGAAACATTATCGCGAATCCTTTCTGGGCTTAAATGTGCACCTACAGGCATTACGTTAAATGAAAATATAGCATGCGGGAATATGAGCAATCGGAAGTGGGCGTAGGTCGTCGGCAGTCCACTCATACTCTTCTGCTAGCTTATGCATTTGCATTGTGAACATTATTGCGTCGAATGAGCCAGTGCAAACGATGCATGTGCTCATACTTTCTTCGGTCGTCTTTGCGCACTCGCTGCATTCTTTGATCGAAGAGCACCACAAATGCTTGTTGATGAAGAGGAACAGTTCATCGTGATGTTGGAGCGGTGGATGTTATCGCAGCACACATGTTATCGCAGCACACATGTTATAGCAGCACACATGTTATCGCAGCGCGCACGGTATCATAGTACACATGGTATCACAGCGCGCACGGTATCACAGTACACATGGTATCACAGCGCGCACGGTATCACAGTACACATGGTATCACAGTACACATGGTATCACAGTACACATGGTACCACAGTACACATGGTATTGCAGCACTCACGGTATCACAGTGCACATGGTATCGGAGTACACATGTTATCGCATTACACATGGTATCACAGTACACATGGTATTGCAGCACTCACGGTATCACAGTGTGCATGGTATCGGAGTACACATGGTATCGCAGTAAACGAGGTATCACAGTGCACACGGTATCGCAGTGCACACGATGTCGCAGTGGTGCACGATGTCACCAGCGAGGAATTATAGACGGCTGGTTCGTCGACGGCCTGATCACGGCGGTTCGTGACAAGATGCATGTCGGCGCGCGCGGCATCCTTGTGACAAGGCTCGCTAATCATTGAGCCATCACACAACTGCACATTGGCCTCTATCATCGGTCGTAAAGGCCTCGTTGACAAGGGAACATGTCGAGGCATAAGTGGCCTACAGTCGGTGCAGCAGTATTCCTGTTATGTGCCTCTCCGGCTCCCGATCGCTGGCCAGTCGCTCGCTGATCGCCAAACCTCACGCGATCCTCTTCAAAGCCGCTGGCCACACAACAGTCGGATGTGTTCAGGTTCCGCCGGTGAACGGTACTTCTGCGAACCGACGGGCGGCCGTCCGTCCGAGACTGGTGTTCGGCTGGTGCTGGGGTGGTGCAGGCGGGTGTGTCGGCACGTGCCCGTGTTGGGCACCAGTCGTGGTCACGTGTCGACCCGGCACCACATCTGGGTCAGTGGAGCTAATCAGGTCAACGGTAGGCTGCAGTGGACCGGCCACGGTACTCGGCCCACTGGAGCGGCGAGCCAGCCATGTGTATGGACCGATCACTGATCACTGATCAATGGTCACTGGTTACTGATCGCTGACCGTCTGAACAGCAATGGATTTGGACCGATCACTGACCACAGACGGTCACAGACCACTGGTGACTGAATACTGACCCCTGGTCATTAATTGCTGCTTGGCGGCCACATGGTGTTGTGGACGGGTTCTGGCGATCTTCACTTGGTTCTCCCTCCCCTACCGTCTGTCACAGAGCATGTCGCGGTCCCCCGGACGATCACAAATGATCCGTAACTACCTGACGCGAGCGGCCCGCTCCGATAATTTCACAGTTTAACACTTGGACGGATTTTGTACGGCGGACCGGCGGCAGCTGCAGCCAAGAAAATATTGAACACATTGTTCAGGCACGCCTCAGCTACTAAGGTCAAATTACTCCTGTAACGGCCACTCCAGAATAAATCTCCTTCTTCCGGCCACGCGCGCAGATTTGGCCGGAGGGAGGGAGGGAGCGGGTTAGCTCGCCGGGGCAGGGCAGTTGCTGCGGCACATATGGTGGGCGAGCGACAGTCGTGTCTTAATGGTGCCGGACACGCCATCTGACCTTCACTGGCACTCAAGACGTATGGTGGGCGAGCGACAGTGGTGTCTTAGTGGTGCCGGACACGCCATCTCACCTTCACTGGCGCTCAAGACGTATGGTGGGCGAGCGACAGTGATGTCTTAGTGGTGCCGGACACGCCATCTGACCTTCACTGGCGCTCAAGACGTATGGTGGGCAGACGACAGTCGTGTCTTAATGGTGCCGGACACGCCATCTGACCTTCACTGGCGCTCAAGACATATGGTGGGCGAGCGACAGTCGTGCCTTAGTGGTGCCGGACACGCCATCTGACCTTCACTGGCGCTCAAGACGTATGGTGGGCGAGCGACAGTCGTGTCTTAGTGGTGCCGGACACGCCATCTGACCTTCACTGGCGCTCAAGACGTATGGTGGGCAGACGACAGTCGTGTCTTAATGGTGCCGGACACGCCATCTGACCTTCACTGGCGCTCAAGACGTATGGTGGGCGAGCGACAGTGGTGTCTTAGTGGTGCCGGACACGCCATCTGACCTTCACTGGCGCTCAAGACATATGGTGGGCGAGCGACAGTGGTGTCTTAGTGGTGCCGGACACGCCATCTGACCTTCACTGGCGCTCAAGACATATGGTGGGCGAGCGACAGTCGTGTCTTAATGGCGCCGGACACGCCATCTGACCTTCACTGGCACTCAAGACGTATGGTGGGCGAGCGACAGTGGTGTCTTAGTGGTGCCGGACACGCCATCTGACCTTCACTGGCGCTCAAGACGTATGGTGGGCGAGCGACAGTCGTGTCTTAGTGGTGCCGGACACGCCATCTGACCTTCACTGGCGCTCAAGACGTATGGTGGGCGAGCGACAGTGGTGTCTTAGTGGTGCCGGACACGCCATCTGACCTTCACTGGCGCTCAAGACGTATGGTGGGCGAGCGACAGTGGTGTCTTAGTGGTGCCGGACACGCCATCTGACCTTCACTGGCGCTCAAGACGTATGGTGGGCGAGCGACAGTCGTGTCTTAGTGGTGCCGGACACGCCATCTGACCATCACTGGCGCTCAAGACGTATGGTGGGCGAGCGACAGTGGTGTCTTAGTGGTACCGGACACGCCATCTGACCTTCACTGGCGCTCAAGACGTATGGTGGGCGAGCGACAGTGGTGTCTTAGTGGTGCCGGACACGCCATCTGACCTTCACTGGCGCTCAAGACGTATGGTGGGCGAGCGACAGTGGTGTCTTAGTGGTGCCGGACACGCCATCTGACCTTCACTGGCGCTCAAGACGTCCGCTGTAACTCGCATTTTCATGTGCGTCAGAGCTTACTCAGCCGGCGCCCCACCGCAGCCGATGGTCACGTGGGCAGCTGCCACGTGACTGTGTGGTGTGATGGATAATATGGGCAGCTGCCACGTGACTGTGTGGTGCGATGGATAATATGGGCAGCTGCCACGTGAATGTGTGATGTGATGGATCATATGGGCAGCTGCCACGTGACTGTGTGGTGTGATGGATCATATGGGCAGCTGCCACGTGACTGTGTGGTGTGATGGATAATATGGGCAGCTGCCACGTGACTATGTGGTGTGATGGATCATATGGGCAGCTGCCACGTGACTGTGTGATGTGATGGATCATATGGGCAGCTGCCGCGTGACTGTGTGGTGTGATGGATCATATGGGCAGCTGCCACATGACTGTGTGATGTGATGGATCATATGGGCAGCTGACACGTGACTGTGTGGTGTGATGGATCATATGGGCAGTTGCCACGTGACTGTGTGGTGTGATGGATCATATGGGCAGTTGCCACGTGACTGTGTGGTGTGATGGATCATATGGGCAGCTGCCACGTGACTGTGTGGTGTGATGGATCATATGGGCAGCTGCCACGTGACTGTGTGGTGTGATGGATCATATGGGCAGCTGACACGTGACTGTGTGGTGTGATGGATCATATTTGCAGTTGCCAGGTGACTGTGTGGTGTGATGGATCATATGGGCAGCTGACACGTGACTGTGTGGTGTGATGGATCATATTTGCAGTTGCCAGGTGACTGTGTGATGTGATGGATCATATGGGCAGCTGACACGTGACTGTGTGGTGTGATGGATCATATGGGCAGCTGCCGCGTGACTGTGTGGTGTGATGGATCATATGGGCAGCTGCCACGTGACTGTGTGGTGTGATGGATCATATTTGCAGTTGCCAGGTGACTGTGTGATGTGATGGATCATATGGGCAGCTGACACGTGACTGTGTGGTGTGATGGATCATATTTGCAGCTGCCATGTGACTGTGTGGTGTGATGGATCATATTTGCAGTTGCCAGGTGACTGTGTGGTGTGATGGATCATATGGGCAGCTGCCACGTGACTGTGTGGTGTGATGGATCATATTTGCAGTTGCCAGGTGACTGTGTGATGTGATGGATCATATGGGCAGCTGCCACGTGACTGTGTGGTGTGATGGATAATATGGGCAGTTGCCAGGTGACTGTGTGGTGTGATGGATCATATGGGCAGTTGCCACGTGACTGTGTGGTGTGATGGATCATATGGGCAGCTGCCACGTGACTGTGTGGTGTGATGGATCATATTTGCAGTTGCCAGGTGACTGTGTGGTGTGATGGATCATATGGGCAGCTGACACGTGACTGTGTGGTGTGATGGATCATATTTGCAGTTGCCAGGTGACTGTGTGATGTGATGGATCATATGGGCAGCTGACACGTGACTGTGTGGTGTGATGGATCATATGGGCAGCTGCCGCGTGACTGTGTGGTGTGATGGATCATATGGGCAGCTGCCACGTGACTGTGTGGTGTGATGGATCATATTTGCAGTTGCCAGGTGACTGTGTGATGTGATGGATCATATGGGCAGCTGACACGTGACTGTGTGGTGTGATGGATCATATTTGCAGCTGCCATGTGACTGTGTGGTGTGATGGATCATATTTGCAGTTGCCAGGTGACTGTGTGGTGTGATGGATCATATGGGCAGCTGCCACGTGACTGTGTGGTGTGATGGATCATATTTGCAGTTGCCACGTGACTGTGTGGTGTGATGGATCATATGGGCAGCTGCCACGTGACTGTGTGGTGTGATGGATCATATGGGCAGCTGCCACGTGACTGTGTGGTGTGATGGATCATATTTGCAGTTGCCACGTGACTGTGTGGTGTGATGGATAATATGGGCAGCTGCCACGTGACTGTGTGGTGTGATGGATCATATGGGCAGCTGCCACGTGACTGTGTGGTGTGATGGATCATATGGGCAGCTGCCACGTGACTGTGTGGTGTGATGGATCATATGGGCAGCTGCCACGTGACTGTGTGGTGTGATGGATCATATGGGCAGCTGCCACGTGACTGTGTGGTGTGATGGATCATATGGGCAGCTGACACGTGACTGTGTGGTGTGATGGATCATATGGGCAGCTGCCACGTGACTGTGTGGTGTGATGGATCATATGGGCAGCTGCCACGTGACTGTGTGGTGTGATGGTCATCTGAAGCGGGAGCCGTCCCGATTAGAAGCAACGTAGGGAAGTCATCGCAAGACTACGATGAAGGCATATGGCTCCGTGGATTGAGATCCGTGTGTGAGCGCCGTGAGTTCCGTGGGTTACGTGAGCTGCGTAAGGCGAGTATCGGGAGTTCGTTACGTGAGCCGCGTAAGGCGAGTATCGGGAGTTCGTTACGTGAGCTGCGTAAGGCGAGTATCGGGAGTTGGTTACGTGAGCTGCGTAAGGCGAGTATCGGGAGTTCGTTACGTGAGTCGCGTAAGGCGAGTATCGGGAGTTCGTTACGTGAGCTGCGTAAGGCAAGTATCGGGAGTTCGTTACGTGAGCTGCGTAAGGCGAGTATCGGGAGTTCGTTACGTGAGCTGAGTAAGGCGAGTATCGGGAGTTCGTTACGTGAGCTGCGTAAGGCGAGTATCGGGAGTTCGTTACGTGAGCTGAGTAAGGCGAGTATCGGGAGTTCGTTACGTGAGCTGAGTAAGGCGAGTATCGGGAGTTCGTTACGGGAGCTGAGTAAGGCGAGTATCGGGAGTGCGTTACGTGAGCTGCGTAAGACGAGTATCGGGAGTTCGTTACGTGAGCTGCGTAAGGCGATTATCGGGAGTTCGTTACGTGAGCTGCGTAAGGCGAGTATCGGGAGTTCGTTACGTGAGCTGCGTAAGGCGAGTATCGGGAGTTCGTTACGTGAGCTGGGTAAGGCGAGTATCGGGAGTTCGTTACGTGAGCTGAGTAAGGCGAGTATCGGGAGTTCGTTACGGGACCTGCGTAAGGCGAGTATCGGGAGTTCGTTACGTGAGCTGAGTAAGGCGAGTATCGGGAGTTCGTTACGTGAGCTGAGTAAGGCGAGTATCGGGAGTTGGTTACGTGAGCTGCATAAGGCGAGTATCGGGAGTTCGTTACGTGAGCTGAGTAGGGCGAGTATCGGGAGTTCGTTACGTGAGCTGCGTAAGGCGAGTATCGGGAGTTGGTTACGTGAGCTGCGTAAGGCGAGTATCGGGAGTTCGTTACGTAAGTTCCATGAGTTGCATGAGCTACGTACAGTGAGTATCGTGAGCAAGTCATATGAGTTTCGTTATCGAAGCGAGGTGAGGTTTGTGACGGTGGCGAGGTTTACGGGAGCCGGGAGAGCTCCGTGACCTGGAAGCAACGTAACACGTAGCCTGGGGTGCAAATGGAGAGCAATTAGCGATAGCTGCGTGATTTCGCAAATTGTGTGATGTTCAACATAGCAAACGAGTTCTGATGGTTATAAAGGTGAAAATTGTTGGTGAGCTACATGGTGAGTTGCGCCGAATGATGCGTGATGAGCTAAGTTGAGTGAACCTGCTATTGACAGGAGCTATAACTATTTTTAACCCCATATTTTGTTTGTGTTGTTATCACTCCTGTAATATTCAAATATTTGTCCTCATATGCTTTGCAATTGTTCACAAACTTTGCCCTGCCCTGTCAGCTCTTTTGATGATTACATGTGAATGAACAATAAACGATCATTGGTGCATCACTTCCTGAGTGAACCAGGAATATGCACTATGTCACCATAACCACTGCTCAGTAGGGGCATTGTCAATGGGTGCAGCTCTAGTAGGAGAGTAGCGCCGGTGGCGGGGCAGTGCTCATAGGGGAGGCGGCAGCAGGGGAGGCGTCATCAGGGGAGACGTCAGCAGTGACTGCACCAGTAAAGGGCAGCATCAGCAGGGGAGGAGTCAGCAGGGGGAGGAGTCAGCAGGGGGAGACGTCAGCAGGGGGAGGTGTCAGCAGGAGAGACGTCAGCAGTGACTGCACCAGTAAAGGGCAGAATCAGCAGGGGAGGAGTCAGCAGGGGGAGGAGTCACAGGATGAGGAGTCAGCAGGGGGAGGTGTCGGCAGGGGAGGTGTCAGCAGGGGAGGTGTCAGCAGGAGAGACGTCAGCAGTGACTGCACCAGTAAAGGGCAGCATCAGCAGGGGAGGACTCAGCAGGGGGAGGAGTCACAGGGTGAGGAGTCAGCAGGGGGAGGAATCAGCAGGGGCTGCGTCAGCAGGAGGAGGTGTCAGCAGGGGGAGGAGTCAGCAGGGGGAGGAGTCACAGGGTGAGGAGTCAGCAGGGGGAGGAGTCAGCAGGGGGAGGAGTCAGCATGGGAGGCGTCAGCAGGGGGAGGTGTCAGCAGGAGGAGGAGTCAGCATGGGGGCGTCAGCAGGGGGAAGCGTCAGCAGGGGGAGGAGTCAGCAGGGAGAGACGTCAGCAGAGGGAGACGTCAGTAGGGAGAGTAATCAGCAGGTGGAGGTGTCAGCAGGGGGAGGAGTCAGCAGCGGGAAGAGTCAGCAGGGGGAGGGATCAGCAAGGGATGCGTCACCAGGGAGAGGAGTCAGCAGGGGAGATGTCAGCAGGGGAGGCGTCAGCAGGGGAGGAGTCAGCAGGGGAGGAGTCAGCAGGGGGAGGCGTCGGCAGGGGTAGGAGCTCAACAGGGTCAGCTCACTAAGGAACCCATTCTCTTAGTTGGTTTATTTCATCTTACAGACGGCTTCATGGGCATACAGTTTTCAACGAAAGGACGCATTTTCGGTGAATGTACTATGACAACCAAAATATCAACCATGTGTCTTTTTTCGGTAATATAGCATCGGAATCCGCCATGGTAATATCGTCCGACATGGTAATGTCATTATACATGGCAATTACGTATAACACGATAATACCATTCCGCATGGCAATGTCATTCCATGTGGTAATACCATCCCACATGGCAATGTCATTCCATGTGGTAATATCATCCCACATGACAGCAACATCCGACGTGGTAAATTATTAGGCGGCGTCAGCGAAGGTACAAATCACGTATAATCGCGTGCAAGTCAAATTGTCCATTTCGTTCCGATGATTAGTTTGAAAGACCTCTCGATATTTACATGCCTGCCGCCTTCACGGATAAAAAAAAGTGCTATTATTCAGTCATATCCATAACTAGACAGGTCTTTCCTGACGGAAACCTTCAGTTAACAGAAACTTACATCCTAGGTATGCTATGTCATCCTGCAAATCCAACCCTATATCATTATGTTCTTCATTTGGCTCTTACCCCGACGAATTAGTTTAATACGATTTCAAAGTAGTTTCAAATGCAAAGGTGAAGTCATTGTCCGTTTCACCATGACAGAATGAAGACAAAATATTCCAGTGGATTTTGAAAACGAAACATAACCATGGTAACCAGTGGCGCAACCAGAATTTGTCTAAGGGAGGTACACGATGTGATGAAATAGAGAAAGTCTTCATCGAGCTTCGCGCGGACAAAATTTAGGTCAGTGCATGGGGAAAATCTAAATGTCTTGTTTGATCTAGTGTATTCTCGACTTCTAAGGGGAGAGGGGCCGGCATTCCCCAGGTCCCCTTGGCTGAGCCTCTGATGGTTACTCACTGACTTCATGCATGGTGCGTGGTCACCTTCTGGGTCATTGATTCGCTTATGTTCAGTAAACCACTTCGTGTCACAGATCAGATCGTCCCGACACACTTGAGTGCATCAGGTTCAAGTGTATCCTTCCTTAGATGAGCTGAGTGCTAAATGCCAAATCGTCTGCATTAATTCATGCTAACCTTACAAACCATGGTCGTGACGAAATGTTGGCGCCTAAAAATTACTTGGTGACGCCATATGGACAGAGCAATGCATGACCCTGGACTATTTTCTGCAAAACGTAGCCTGTTTATTTGTTTCAAGATACCTAAAGCTTGAACGAGTTAACGGCAGCAGTTTCGACGCTATTTAAAAAAAGCCTAGGATGGGGTGGGAACCTAAAAATGTTCCTCCATTCTCGCCAGTCACTTGCAGGTCAAGGAATTCCTAAGCTACACTTCCGAAGTTATAGACCTAAAGTGCAAAATTGCCGTGAATCGATATATCAAGCCAAGCATGAAAGTGCTATGGCATTTTTCGCCTACGCATATCTTTCTAATTGTAGTTATCAGGCCATGAACCATACCAAGTTGTTCAGATCACCTCAGAAATTCCTGGAATAGGCGCGAGACATTTCAAGTGACGCCTGGCGAACTTCCACGTGCAACTGGACCGGTAGCGACCGCCGACGAGCTGAGGTTCCATTATGCGGGCGGTGGCCGGCTGGCTGCTGGGCCGGCGGATGGCGTGGTGTAATTGGGGTGACGGCTGCTGACTAAGGCACGCGAGCACGCCAGCTGACGCTCCCGACTGGGCACCTCCGCCGCAGGAGATTCCGCGCTTCCACAGTTCCGCGCAGTGTTCGACGCAGGAGACATCGCAGTGGAGTGTATGGTGTGGCTGGTTCCCAAGCTGACGTAGATGCAACAGTCTGGCAGGAGTCGTGATGTGGTGAGAAGACGAGCTTGAAGTTGTCGCAAGGAATTGGAGGTGTAACAAGTTACGTAATGTGCAGCTTCTAGACAGCAGCTTGAAGTTGTGGCTCAGAAACGTAGCTATGAGACATAACTAATTGACGCGGCTGGAAGTTGACGTTGGAGTGCGAGGCTAAAGGAAGCGGCTGGAAGCAAACCTCCGGCCTTTCTGTTGGTCACTGTTAACCACTGCGGATCACTGTGGGCCATTTTCGGTCGGTGCAGAAGAACAGCTGGCTTCAGTTGTGTGCAGAAGAAGCTGCTGAAGACGGCACAGTTCATGGGATACCTTACCACACAGGTAGCCGAGGTACGAGTGGCCGAGAGTTGCCAACAGCACCTACCACACAGTCGTCGGCACCGGCCTCAGGAAACCAGCAGGCCTGTCGATATCCTCCTGTCGCATTCAGCTATGAGGCCTTGCAAAAATACAAAGTTCTTTATTCGGGTAAGTTCTTTATTGAAAACATCTTCAGTGCAATTTTGCTCGTTCTTTTCAGAGCTCATGGCCGCCATAGCAGGACGCGTGGCAGCATGTTGGTGGTCCCCGTCGTTCGCCGTACGACATCCACCCTCTTTGTGCCATCTCATCCTACCCATCTCATCAGTGCCCTGTTGTCAGCGCCCTGTACTAGCTCTAGTCCATATGCCATTGCGATAGAAAACAGCGTCGGTATGGCATGGCACGATTCTATCCACCACAGAAGAAATAAAATAGGTCCACCAAACGCCAACCGGTAGTGAGCTACTTGTACTCCCTTGTGTGACTTCAATAAATTGTTCCTGCCATTTCCTTTTTCATCAGCTTTGAGCAAATTTCTGAACGAATGCATTGGACCGATAACTCAGCATGGCTAAATTTAATCACATTCGGTGTTGGTGCTTGGAGCTCACAATCTACACGGCCACAATTGGAACATATTCAGCACAGCCTTGGTTAAGTACTCAGTTACACATCGGGTGAAATTGCAAATAAATGGCGGAGTTATTTCGGTTTTGTGTCTTTTTCAACACACTCATTCGGATATGTTAATTGTGATTAGTACCACTCTCATTTTGAGCCTACATGTAATCCATTCCTGAAGAACGGGGCTTCCTGATGTCTTCATCTTTGCCGTCTGTTCTTAAATGCGTGGAATGATGTAGAATCTTCGAGACGCCTTGTTGTGTTCACAAATCGTGCAGCTCGAACAAATAGTTGACTTTGCCTTGTGACCAAGCAAAATCTGGCAAACACGGAAGGCCCACATGCGCTCCCTTCGCATTTCGGCACCATGGGATGAAGAGCGCGTGCTGGCGGTCTCTCACCCCCACCCTCTCTCGCTCCATAGATGACGTCCGACCTGAGTCACCTCGCCAAACACCGCCTGCTGCCTCCGGAGCCGATGTCACGTGACTCTGGCCGTGACGTCGTCGTAGCGTCACGTGACTGCCACCATCACGGCGCCGACGTGCCCGAGCACGCCGTGTACGTGACGTACTCGCCCCGGCCGTACCCGGACCGGCACCGGTACGGCCGCCAGTCGCCCGCCGACACATCTCCGCCGGTGACGTCACCACAGTCGGCCGGTGACGTCACCGGCGACGAGCCCAGCCCGGGTGCGGCGAGGCGGGTGTCGGTGAAGCTGGAAGTGGAGGAGCCCACGGCCACTATGCTGCCGCTCGGCACCACGCTGCGACCGCCGCCGCGACCCACCAAAGTGGCGCGGATGAACGAAGGACTGCGGCGAAAGCGGCGTCTGGCGGCGAACGCGCGCGAGCGCCGTCGCATGGACAGCCTGAACCAGGCGTTTGACAGACTGCGCAGAGTTCTGCCGTCGATCGGCGACGACCGCCAGTTCTCCAAGTACGAAACTCTGCAGATGGCTCAGAGCTACATCTCAGCATTGGCTGATCTGCTCAGCTGAGCTCAGCCCACTCGGCCGCCCCGGGCACCGAGCTTAAGCTAATCGTACTCTAGCTTAAGCTGATCGTACTCTAGCTTAAGCTGATCGTACTCTAGCTTAAGCTGATCGTACTCTAGCTTAAGCTGATCGTACTCTAGCCTGGCCTAGGCGTTGAGCTGACGTGCTTGGCTGCGAATCTGAGCTGAGACGTTAGTTGAGACGCTGAACTGAAAACTTGACCTGGTCGACGGAGCTGACCCGCTGACCTGGCACTGACAGCTGGTGCCTCCCATGTCCATCGGCCATGGGGCCGCACTGACAGCTGGTGCCTCCCATGTCCATCGGCCATGGGGTCGTATTGACAGCTGGTGCCTCCCATGTCCATCGGCCATGGGGCCGCACTGACAGCTGGTGCCTCCCATGTCCATCGGCCATGGGGCCGCACTGACAGCTGGTGCCTCCCATGTCCATCGGCCATGGGGCCGCACTGACACCTGGTGCCTCCCATGTCCATCGGCCATGGGGCCGCACTGACAGCTGGTGCCTCCCATGTCCAGCCTGGAGAATAAGTGGTGTCGCGCTACATATGTGATATGCATGTTATAAGACGATGTGTCATAAGCCTGTACTGCATTATTTCTGGACGATGATGGCTTTCGATGCCTTACGTGATATCGTACGTCTGTCACGACATTTTGATATGATGTCTAAATATATCTATCAAAGTTGACAAAGCTGTACAAGGCCACAAGGCAGCGGAAGTAAATGGGCTTCAGAGCCAGCGGCAGGCACGCGCCCGCCACGCCTGGTACACAACCACTCTAAGTGTTCCAACAAAACCAGCCGAAGATAGCGACCGGGTGCGACCAGACCTCAGGCTCAAAAGTATCAGGCCAACAGCACGACGCGAGTACTTAGCGCCGGCCGATGTCGGGTCGTTCACTCTGGGGGCGTTGCATTCTGAGGTGCAATGGCGCGTCTTCTATCGTTCATCCTAGCATTCCCCATCTCCAATCTTAATCTCCTTCTCCCTCTCAGTCCACTCATCATTTAGCGTGTTTGCAGCTTTTAAAAGTTGAAATCCTCCGACGACTTTGGCAGTGACGACCCGTCAAACTTTTGGAGTAGAGGGGAGAGGAGGGCAGTGGCAAAGTGGCGCCGCTCACCGAAGGACTGCGGCGAAAGCTGCGCCTGGCGGGAACGCGCGCCAGCGTCGTCAAATGGACAGTCTGAACCAGGCGTTGAACCGGACATTTGACAACTGCCAGTTCTCCAAGTACGAAATTGCAGATTGAGCTATCAACACCACACTTCAAAACTATCAACCCCAGGCCTATCAACACCATACCTCACGCCTATCAGCACCATATTTCAGAGCTATCAACAGACCTCAGAGCTATCAACAGACCTCAGAGCTATCAACAGACCTCAGAGCTATCAACAGACCTCAGAGCTATCAACAGATCTCAGAGCTAGCAGCAAGACACTCAGAGAACTATTAACGCCGTACTTCAGAGGCAGAGACCGGCCCGACATTCGCCGCGTCACCTGCACCCAATCCCACTGATGGTGTCCTGTCGCCGCTCTGAGTGTGTAGGGACCGGTGACTGATGACGTGTGATGCCCCGTCCTCTGGACGCAGGTGCAGGTGGCGGAGATTTGGTGTGACGTCAGAGACGCACCGTCAGCCGGGGAGTTGACCCCTGGCGGTCCGACGCTGACCTCCGACAGGCAGGTCGTGACCACCACGAGGGGCGGGGTGACGCCGCGAAGGTCACCGCATGCCACTCAAAGTGTCCGGCCATGACTGCCATTGTGAGGACGGCCGGTCACGGCTGACAGCTGCTCCCTCGGCAGGTCACGCCGGAGCGAACGACAGCTGCTCCCTCGGCAGGTCACGTCAAAACGAGCGACGGCTGCTCCCTCGGCAGGTCACACCGGAACGAGCGACAGCTGCTCCCTCGGCAGGTCACGTCAAAGCGAGCGACGACTGTCCCCTCGACAGGTCACGTCAAAGCGAGCGACAATCTGCAGTGAAGTGGTGCTGCCGTCTGCTGCCCATACACTCCCAGTCGGTACCTCACGGCACATCACGACCGCACACAAGGCCAGGTCTGGCTGCACCAGCGCTGGATCTGGCAGCACCACTGCCATAAATAAACTCAGACGATCATGTGTGCAGTTATATTTGATCACGGATCCTTTCTATGCTGTCTATATGTAGGTGGCTCACCACAAGGCATGCATGATGCAGCGGTAGCTCATAGAGTAAGGCGCAGGATTCTTAATCGCAAGATCGTGAGATCGAATCCCACAATCCGCGGGTTTACCGGGTCCACCAGCGACAAATCGGCGTGAGAGGTTGGCGGCGCTATGTAGCACAGCAGCTGAATGCGTCGAAAAAGGCCAAGGCTCTTGTTCTCTCTGGTCACGACTCAATTGCTTTGGCAGACGGTATGCCAGCCGTCTGAACAGTTCCGTGCAAATTGGTGAGTGGCGAGCTGGCTGACTTCTTCGGCATCCACTGCCGATGTGCATGCACTGACCCTGCGTGCACGTGTTGTGCCATGTCGGGAAGTGCCATGTCATCGGTCGCAGACCATGTCCAATAACTCACAGGCTAACCACGCCCTTTGGCATGCTCCTCGATGGATGACGTGCACTGCATGCACGCGTGCACGCTCTCTGACGGTTGCCTCTCGCCCGTGCACTCTGCACGGGCGAGAGGTACAAGACCACCGGCACTCTCCAGGACCTGCACAACCACAGCCGGCCTCAGCCCCAGCCGCTGCCGTGTGAGACGCGTGCCTGCACTATCCCTGCACGCCGGGCAGCAGCTTTCGTTTGCCGCCGCTTCCGGCAAATCTCCACAAGTGGAGGTGCCCCGGGCGCGTTGACAGCTGCTCGCCGTCTTCAAAGGTGCCGACAATGGGCAGGGGCGGGCAGTCGGGACATGTTGCGCCGTTATCGGGGACATCTGGCTGGTCGTTGGACATCGGCGGCCAGTGATGACGAGGGGAAGATTGAGAACAGCGACTTGTGGTGCCATATTCGAACCACCTATCTGGGCGTCTGATATCTGTGAAATATGGTCCACGTTTGTGGCCAGACGGTCTATGGTGGATCTCAGATGCAGGGATTGTTTCATGGTAGACACACGCACTGCAAGGATGACCCCGACATGTGCTAGTTTGCCGTGACATGGGCGGGGATATTTGTCATATCTGCCCCCCAAATGTTGTTCAGACACTGCTTCGCCAACATTTGGTGGGTGTGGTTAGGGGTAGTAATATTATGTCAATTCTACGCCCCTACTTGAGTCACCTCAAAACGTTTCCTAGAACGGGCGAAAATGCAGACAAAACACCGGATTGCTATCAAAACGCATGACTCGGCATCGGTGCCCAGCCTATAAAGCACCGCAGAAGGCAATGGAGTTGTATTATGGCTCCTACGGTGGACTAAGCTGTCACGAATGTTGTCAGCGAAGCAAAATTCGTGTCAACCTACATGATGTGAATGGTGTTTGTGGTGGGGAATCAACTAACCATTTGCCAAAAAATGTAATGCCTGAACATGAGATAACGAGCATCAGAGAATGTAATTATGGATACAAATATGCAAAGTAGCCTCGGAACATGCGCAGTTGACAGCGGTTTTATCTCTGACCACAAATTATGGAGCGCTCTAAACAGCTGACGCTTTTGCGACTGGAATTTTTATGTCCAACAGCCAAAAACAGCACGATTACGCGGCATTAGCACCCGCAACAAAAACCGTCTGGCAATGGGACGTGAGGCACTCTAAGACCACGGCCATAGGCCTCGGGCTGTGAGCGGTACGTTCAGGAGTTGGAAGGGTGGGGTGGTGAGCTGTCACCACTGTGTCGACCTCCGTAACCACACCGTGGACGGTGAGCGGTACGTTCAGGAGTTGGAAGGGTAGGGTGGTGAGCTGTCACCACTGTGTCGACCTCCGTAACCACACCGTGGACGGTGAGCGGTACGTTCAGGAGTTGGAAGGGTAGGGTGGTGAGCTGTCACCACTGTGTCGACCTCCGTAACCACACCGTGGGCGGTGAGCGGTACGTTCAGGAGTTGGAAGGGTGGGGTGGTGAGCTGTCACCACTGTGTCGACCTCCGTAACCACACCGTGGACGGTGAGCGGTACGTTCAGGAGTTGGAAGGGTAGGGTGGTGAGCTGTCACCACTGTGTCGACCACCGTAACCACACCGTGGACGGACCCACCCGGCCAGCCAGGTGGTAACTGTGACGCCTGGACAGCCACCCGGCCAGCCAGGTGGTAACTGTGACGCCTGGACAGCCACCCGGCCAGCCAGGTGGTAATCGTGACGCCTGGACAGCCACCCGGCCAGCCAGGCGGTAACTGTGACGCCTGGACAGCCACCCGGCCAGCCAGGTGGTAACTGTGACGCCTGGACAGCCACCCGGCCAGCCAGGCGGCAACTGTGACGCCTGGACAGCCACCCGGCCAGCCAGGCGGTAACTGTGACGCCTGGACAGCCACCCGGCCAGCCAGGTGGTAACTGTGACGCCTGGACAGCCACCCGCCAGCCAGGCGGTAACTGTGACGCCTGGACAGCCACCCGGCCAGCCAGGCGGTAACTGTGACGCCTGGACAGCCACCCGGCCAGCCAGGTGGTAACTGTGACGCCTGGACAGCCACCCGGCCAGCCAGGTGGTAACTGTGACGCCTGGACAGCCACCCGGCCAGCCAGGTGGTAACTGTGACG
The DNA here is from genome assembly GCA_034440575.1 of Imbricaverruca yamaguchii. NCBI lineage: Eukaryota > Metazoa > Arthropoda > Thecostraca > Neoverrucidae > Imbricaverruca > Imbricaverruca yamaguchii. The sequence goes on along the minus strand of JAOTOL010001135.1, from coordinate 35,381 downwards.
CCTGGACAGCCACCCGGCCAGCCAGGTGGTAACTGTGACGCCTGGACAGCCACCCGGCCAGCCAGGTGGTAACTGTGACGCCTGGACAGCCACCCGGCCAGCCAGGTGGTAACTGTGACGCCTGGACAGCCACCCGGCCAGCCAGGTGGTAACTGTGACGCCTGGACAGCCACCCGGCCAGCCAGGTGGTAACTGTGACGCCTGGACAGTCAGAGCCCAGCGTCAATGGCAACGCGTTCCGACCAGCGGTAGAGCTCACCATGCTTTTGGTGCGGCCCGACCCGAGCAACTTTGCCCTGACCCCACCAATGTCTCCGCCTCCTAAAATTGGCCCCTATGCGGTGGGTCCACCAACCAAGTTGATAGCATCCACTGTCTCCATGCATTTAGCTTCATCAATAATTTAAAAACATCTCCGCCAATGGCCCAAACAAAGTACCGTGCGCACACTAACGCTGCTACAACATCAACTAAGCATCGGTCAACGGTCAACTGGCGCCATAGGCTATACCGCATCGTATGCTACGCTATGATGTCTTATGCATCATATATGCACTATTACATGCTTTTATGGGCGCTACATGACCAATGTAGTTGATGCGCACTAAAGCCCTAATAACTAACTATTACATGCTTATATATATATATATATATATATATATATATATATATATATATATATATATATATGTACTTATATGTATATATATATACATTGCTGTCATGAACGTGAATGCCACGAATATCGGTGCAAAATTCCGCATGGATTGAAGAGGTATTTAGTCATATTTTATTTATTCGGTACCATCGAAATGATGACCTTTTAGTGAGCGCCACGAAACTGTGCTCCTTTTGATTCGGATCGGCGAAATCGATCGACTTCAGGGTCGATCCTCAAGAGATTCGAAGTATATTTGCTTGTGGTGATCGACAAAGGGCGGGACCTCTAAAAGGCTCCATCCAACAAAATTCCCACCGCTGCATTTTTTACGTCGTCCCCATAAAAGCTTCAATACGTATATAAAGGATATTTTCGGCGGCGGGTCACGCGCACCACTAACGAAGGCGTCCTCGGAGCAAAAACTGTCGGCTAATTGATGTGGCTAATATTGGACCGCACACGGGGCGTGTCGGGTGGTCCCGCTACTGGGCTACGGGTGCCGGGTGATACGCGCTCACTGCACTGGGCTCTGGCCACCGGGATACCAGTGTGGAAGTGCCTTTGCAAGTCATGCTGATGGGATACCAGCGCGGGAGGGTGGCTGCATATAAGCCTCGCTACCGAGATACCAATGCGGGAGAGCACCTGTGCAATTCCTGCTGGTGTGTTACCAGTAGCAACTGTGAGGAAGTGTCGTTGATGGGGTGCTGGTGCGGGAGTGGTAATTGCATAGAGGTACCACCGACGAGATACCAATACGGGGGCGGCAGCTGCATATAATCTTCGCCGGAAATATGCCAGTAGGGGGTGGGAACTGTATATAAGTGCCGCTAACGGGATAGCACCAGTGCAGTGGGTGGGGTGGGGGGGGCGTAACTTCACATTAGTGTCGCTGAAGGGGTACCAGTGCAGTGTGTGCGGGTGGAGGTGGGGTATATGCATTTTAGTGTCTCTCCTGTAGTGCCAGCGCGGGATGGTGACTGCATGCAAGTTCCGATGCTGTGGTATCAGTGCAGGGTGGTATCTGTATTTTAGTGTCTCTGCCGCGGTGCCAGTACAGAGGTATCCGAGTGGAGAGATGGTGATCATCAGCTGCACTGACCTGCGCGTGCTGTCGATGACCCCTCCCTTCCGTGCCAGGAGCTCCGTATTCACCTGCAACACCAGACACACCTGGCAGGTGCCTGCTTACCACCTGAGTGCCGGGGATGGGCGATACGGGCGACGAGGCCGTCCTTGTCGGCCATCTTCATGTATTGGAAGGTTTGCAAGCCTCCGGCAATGCAAAGCGAGCAGAAAGTCAGTTGACACCACAAGGCTCTGTGAGCGACGGATCCTCCTATCAGCAAACGCCGCCTCCGTTTTTCTTCCTGGAAGAAAATCGTGCCAGCAGCCCTCGTTCCTGGACGACGTCGATATTTTTTTTTTTTTTTTTTTTTTTTTTTTTTTTTTTTTTTTTTTTTTGGGTGGTGTTTTTTTTTTTTTTTTTTTTTTTTTTTTTTTTTTTTTTTTTTTTTTTTTTTTTTTTTAGGGTTGGGCCCCCCTTGCCTTTTTCTCCCCCCTTTTTTTTTTTTTTTTAAATTATATTTTTTGGGTTGTTTTGTTTTTTTTTTTTTTTTTACCTTTTTTTGTTCGTCTTACACCACTATACGGCATCTAAGACCATTACGCTGTTTACGACGCAATCTCGGCTCCGGTGGGACCGAGATATACTGGTTCGTACTTACCAGAAAAGTACTAGTTCTATGGTATTATTATAGTATGTAAGAAATAGTATAAAAATGATCGAAGGCAATAATGGCGACGGTGATACAATTGTGCTTTTGTTTCCATAGTTCACATTTGTGTGGGTGGCAGGAGGTTCCCAATTTCGTGGGTGATCTCTATTCATCAGCTAGTTTTTGGCTTCGAGTTGACAAGAAGTGTGAAATATGGCCGTTGAAGTACGGGGGTCTATAAATATTGGTCCAAGTGTTGTTTTGTTCTAGATGTGTATCACCTACGCGCGTGTAGGTGCAGTGGTGCATACCTGGATGTGAACATCTCTGGTGGAGCAAATATAATTTGTTTACCACCGCACCGGGGCGATGGACGAGTGAGGACCAAGCAGGCCAAGGAACACGGTGTGGTTGGAATATATTCTTCCTTAGTAGCCGGAAGAGTTGATAGAAAACTTCGAGGTAAGGGGACAGTATTTCTTGCATGTTTGACCAAGTGTGTGTGTTCTTTTCATTTCAAGCCCAAAAGTCATAAACTGATTTTGATCTATTAATACGAGCCATAAGGGTCCATCTGAGTTAAAGGGAAGATACCATGAGATGAATTATGTGGTTACACACCATGCATATTGTGTGCAATGCCAGAGGTTATGCAGGATAGTAAACTACCAATATATATATATATATATATATATATATATATATATATATATATATATATGTGTGTGTGTGTATGTACATATGCATATATATATATATATATATATATATATATATATATATATATATATATATATATATATATATGTGTGTGTGCTTATGTATGCATACGTATATGCACTAATAAATAATGATCATAATGGGCCAGTGTTGTCTCCGGTCAGATCCTCACATCCCGTCTCGGGGGGGGGGGGGAGATAGGAACGCCCTCTTGTATCAAAACTAAGCGTCGTACGAAAACGAGGTGTCATAAGAAAGCGCTCGACGAGTAGGGTCCGACACCGCCCCCCCCCCCCAAGTGACATCGCTAGGGGGGCGTATAATTTCACGAGATACATGATGTTTTTGGCTCTGGGGAGTTCATTTTGGTGGATATTTGAGAAGGAAAAAACAACAAAATATTTGGAAGCAGAAAAGGACGGCAAAGTAGGCCAGGACCATACAATTTTGGCCACCCAATTTTTTGTTTATTGAAAATTTGGAGTTTTCAAGTCTTCTTCTATTTTCCCTTTCTGATGGATAGAGCGGACTGAAAAACGTTTGAAGTCAACTCGCACTAATAAAAAAATGCTTACTTTAGCCAGGACCTTCGATTTGAACTATAATAGGCAAACATATAAGTAAACTAATAAGTATATAAATAACTAAAAGCAAAACTAATAAGTAATTAAAAAACGGAAAAAACGCCAAATTTATATCGTTAGTTTTGTTGCATCCCTAAAGATAAGCAAACGCAGAAAGTTCCATTAAAATATCTGTATCCGGTAGAGCGTGACGATATTGATTTTTTTGGAGGTTACCTAACTTGACCTCGACTAACTCGTTGACCATAGATGACCTGACGTCAATCTTTTGACACAATATGCCAATTGGTGTGGCAAAAGTTACGCAAAATTTCGCCGCGCTGCTGCGCGCCGTTCTTTCACTATTCGCGAAAAATCTGAGGGGGGGGGCGGTTGAAGAACCCCCCTCCGAGACGGCGCGGGTTCAAATCATAGTGTTTTGTTATGTGTGAGATGTTGAAACAAGTGCAATAGGATGTCAAGGTTTGCATTGGAAAAAAATGTAATTAAGCATAGTCAACAAAACAGCTCAACATAACATAATCAACCTTAATCGTCTTAGCCGTCTTAAACGCAGTATTGGAGGATTATCCGCCCCCTAAGGTTTCAGCTATAATGAAATAACGGCGCGCGACAGCGCGCCCAAAATACGGCATGCATTTTCTCACATCAATTTGACATGTTTTGTAAAAATTTTGCTGTCAGGTCATCTAGGGTCAATGAGTTAGTAGTTGTTGTTGTTATTGGGGTTTTGTGGGACATCAACTGCAGAAGTTATACAGCGCCCATTCAATGAGTTAGTCAAGGTCAAGTTGGGTCACCCCCAGAAAAGTTCAACCAATCGTCACGCTTTAAGGGATAAATACATTTCAATACAACTCCCAGCGTTTGCTCATCTTTATGGACGAAACAAAACGCACCAGAGGATTTTGCGTGTTTTTGTTTACTTTTATGTTTGCATATTTTCCCATTAGAGCTAAAGTCGAAGATTCTGGCTAAAGTAAGCATTTTTACGAGAGCAAGTTGAGTTCAAAGAAAGTTTTTTTTCGGTCCGCTCTACCCATTACAAAAAGACAAATTGAAGAAAAATAAAAAAAATTGAAAGGTATCGAACATATCAATATTTGTCTAGAGCTTTTAGTTTCCGTTTTGAAAACAACCGCGAAATATTTTTGCGAACGCTTTGTGTGATGTTCACCCTGACTCAAAAATGGCAGTATCATGTCAAATGTCCTTGGCAAAACCTCAGTTGTAATCATTCAAGCCAGGAGATATCACCGTCGATGCATAATTAAATTGAATCACTTACTGCACTTGCTACAGTTCTGTACACGTCGGTGGACGGCAGGTTCTCCTGGTGATCGACGGCGATGGGGCGTATCCACTTCTCCCATGGTTGGCGAAGGCGTACAATGGATCATTCGATCGTACTTCGGAGATAGACCAGACGTAGAGGTTCTACAACGCATGCCTCGGAGCGGCAAGAGTAGTGGTGAAGCACGCATTCGGCCGCCTGAAGGCCCGCTGGCGTCGCCTTCTCAAAAGATCTGAACACTTCATATTCATTCCACCCAAGGTGTTTGCGTGTGCTATCATTCGTAACATTATCGGGCCCGTCACATTATCGTGAGCCGGTTCTGCCACGTTGGATCCAGGAGGCGAACTTACTGAAAGAACGAATGCTGCGCCCGTTGTAGTTGCATCAATACATTTTAAACAAATGCATTTCTGTATTGTCAGGAACAGTTGCTGAATAATTGCAATACTTACAATCACTCCAAACTCACTCAATCCTATCCACAAAGTCCCTGATTTTTCGAATGATCCCGGTGTTTTCGAAACCCACTATGTATCCCAGTGAGGAGATTGTTGTGTTCTAAACACCATATTAGTCTGACATTCACCATCTGTTCAAACAACTTACATAGGCAGCATGTTAACGAGATGGGGCGATAATGCACTGGGTCCGTTCCTGTTTTGTTTGGCTTACGTATAGGCACTACAACTGCCCTCCGCCACGAAGATGGAAATGTGCCGGCTGTCCACATGTCATTCAGTATCTTCAGGAGTGTTTATAAGGCTTTTGCAGACAAACGTTTCATGATGTCATTATGCAATGTATCAGGACTCTCTGCGACACTCTTCAGAGTACTGATAGCTGCAGTCAGTTCGGAAATAGAAAATGGAACGTTGTATTCAAGGAGGTTTGTGGTTGAAAAATCAATGGTGCGTGCCTCGCAACGAGCCTTGTAGTTTGAGAAGCGCACAATATTACTTTATTTCGATCGTGCTGATAGAGCTCGTCCGATCTCGTCGGCCACTTCTTCCGATGATGCGGCCAGCCATGTGCAGGGTGGGGAGTGGATGTGGCGTATACCTCCGGAGAAACATTTTATGCGGGACCATACAGATATCAATGACGTGGAACGGTTTAGAGTGTTGACATACGCTTTCCACGAGTCCCGTTTTGCTTCGGCAATGGTACGTCTGGCGACTGCCCGCGCTTTGCGGAAAACTATTAAGTTTGGCGTACAGCTATTTCTATTAAAGACACGAAGCGCCCTCTTCTTGGCTATCAAGGCCTCTCGGCACCTTTCCGACCACCATGGGACGGGCACGCGAACTGATGTTCCCGATGATCGAGGTCTGTGCCGTTCAGCACTCCGCACAATATCCGCCGTGAACGTCTCCACGGATATAGCAGATTCGTCGGAGTGGCCGCGTAGTGTACACCCAAGACTTGCTTGGAAAGAATCCCAGGCGGCTTTGTTAAATATATATCTAGGGGGTCGTCGGCTTACAAGAACACGGTGAACAAAACGAGACCAAACAGGGAAGTGGTCACTGTTGCACGGGTCGCCATCCACGGTCCATTGTAAAAACGGTGCCACTTCTGGGCTGCAGAGGGTGAGATCCAGCACAAAGGTTTGTCCTGTGGGCAATGTAAAATGTGTTGGCTTTCCTGTGTTAAGGACGCAGAGTGGGAAGTCTCGTACGAACCGCTCCATATCATGTCCACGGCTCGTCACCATGTTTGAACCCCAGAGAGGGTGATGCGCGTTAAAATCTCGGCACACCATCACCGGTAGTGTGAGATGCCCCACCATTTGAGACAGCTCAGCAAGTGGAAAGGTCTCTCCCGGCGGTAAATATATGCTGCATATGGTAACGGCATGGCGGGATATTTTTATACGAGCAGCAACACACTGGATATTCGAAGAGATAGATATTTCGTGAAAGGGAGTGATCAGAGTTGTGCACGGCTATGAGGACTCCGCCGTGCGCCACAGTGCGAGAGGAAATATCCTTACGCAACACAGTGTAGTCTTTCAGGTGGAAATGTGCATGAGGAGAAAGCCTTTCTCCTCATGTCAATTCCTCTTGGAAACAAACCGCCAGCGGTACTCGTGAGTGCAGAATAGTTTGGAGATCGTTGAGGCTGGTTCTCAAACCTCTGCAATTCCATTGCAGAATAAAACTCATACGTCAAATATATAAAAGTGAGTTGTGAGCTAAAAAAATGGAGACAAGGACGAGTTAGGTGTTCTCCGTTCCCGACCTCACTTCCTCAGGCGCTTGGCTACGCGGCCGTGACTGCCGATCTCGGAAGGAGACACCGCCCCTGGGAGAGCTCGCTTCGTCATGCGATTCGAAGCTGGGGGCAGATCGGGGGTGACTAGCTCGACGTGGGGAAGGGGTGACAGGCGGCCCCATCACTGTTGAGACTGGTGGTGACGGTGAAGGGGTTGCGGTTGGACGTGGGCTTCTGGATTCCGGACTCGAATGAGCGGAATCATGTCGGGTTGTCCGTCCCCGTGCGCCCAGATCAGGAGCTCCAGGGTGTGCCGCGACTCCGGTTGGTCGGGTCGCGGGTGCGGCTGCCATGGAGTGTAGGGAGATCAGGGGGAGCGAGCGGGAGGTGAGCTTGGATGCTGAGGGCTGGCAAGAGGACGTGTTGGTAATGGCTGTGTTGGAGGTAGGAGGCATGGATGTGGATGATAAGGATTTTTGTGCAATTGATGGTGCTGTGGTACGTGAGGATGTCTGATTTGAGGCGGATGCGAGTGTAGAAAGGTTGGAAATGGATTGGGCATCGGTGGATATGACTGAGGGAAGGGGAGTGTCAGGTAGGGAGGAGGTAGAGAGGCTAGGTTTGCAGGTGGTGGTGGGGCGTGAGGGAGGAGAGGGTGGGTTGGAGGGCGGATGGGGGATGGGAGGTGGGGATTTCAAACTGGACTAGGATTGGGATTGGGATATGATAGGATAGAGGCTAGGATTGGGCGGAAAGGATCGAGGAGACCTCTTTGACCGTTGTACCAGCGTCCACGCACCATCTTCGGGTGTTGGTTGGAAGGGGGCCTCCGGTGGTCGAACAACGTCACTCGTGGGCGGTGGAACCTCGGTCCCATGCCTTGTGGACAGGGCGACGAGTAAACCGAAGGAGCAAAGAACCTCACGTAGTGCTGCAACGAGTTAGTTTGCTTCAGCTGTCTATACTCGCCGTGGAACCGAAGTGACATTTTTAGCTTTTGTTGAGTACGATATTCTCGGGTGTGTGTGATCGTAAAGATCCCAGGCTTCGCGAAACCTTACCTTTTCATTGTGGTTGATCGACATAATTTCCTTCTCTTTGGAGTAGCTAGGGCAGGCGCGGTCGAACGATGTGTGGGGATCCTGTCCTCTGCCGCAGTTGACGCAGAATGGCACTTCTGAGGTACATTGGTCGCTACTGTGGTCTAGGGAGGCACACTTGCTACACACAGGACGATTTCTACAGTATTGGTTGGTGTGCCCATATTTCTGACGTTTAAAACAACGCAATAGGTTTGGAAGAAAAAGTCGCACCTTGACCCGGATGTAACCCACTCGGATCTCAGAGAGCAAGTCAGTTGAATCGAAAGTCAGTATTACATTGTTTGTGGCGATCAGCTCTGCACCTCGTCTTGTCTTCATTTTTCTGGCTCCTATCAAGCCGAACTCAGATAGCCCATCTACTATCTCTTCCTCCGGTGCATCCTTGAGATCGTAACAATTGATGATTCCGCGCGATGCATTTTTGGTTTTATGTGGTTCGATCCTCATCTGGATGCTCCCGTCGACTTTCCTGTCACCTTTCCGCACACTATATACGAACTCGGTCATTTCCAGTGCGTTCTGTGCTTCTCCTACTTGTGCAAACTCTACTTCAATAGCACCATCCTTTAACTTCTCGCAACGGGTGATACTCCCAAATCTGTTGCGTCCGTCTCGCCTCTGGAAAGGGGACAATGATGAAATATTTTTGGTCAGTCCTCGGAAGATGAGTATGCGAGGAACATGATAAATATTTCTCCCGTGACTTTCCTGGTTACACACGCTCCCACCTGCGATGGGTTGGGCGATGGTCTGGGCCCTACGTGAGGGACCAGGAGGTTTTTTTTTAAGACGCCATGCGATGCGTCTTGGTGTTCGGCTCCTCGGGCACCCCTCCGCATAGGGCCCCACTGAGGGGACGCCTGGGTCCCGCGTACTGGAGGTCGCCAGGCGCCCGAGGAGCTATACGGTGCAGGCGGCGCCTTCGCCCGGCCGGGAGAGAGAGAGACTCGCCACCCCGACCGAGGTCCAGCACCGCCCACTCCTTGACCACAGCCGGCCGGGCCGGCAGACACTGGGAAGAATCCCAGGTCCCCGGCCCGAGGCGACTAGCCACTTGGCCCGCGTGAGGCCCCACGAGCCCGCCCGTCCCTCCGGGATATCAGGACCAAAGAGGTGTGTTGGTCCCCCGTCACAACTGGCACCGTGCGACGGGGGAGCTCAACCTCCAGGATTACCTCCAACCTCCAATTACCTTTACCTTCAACCTCCACGGCTACCCCGTTAAAACAGAGCTGATGGGCAGGACCGGGGAAGTTGCCCTGCCTGCTCATAGTAAGGATAGTTGATGTTGTAGGGTCAGATGTGTTCATTAAGTTAAGGTTGTATTCCACCCTATTTCACATAATATATAACTGGTGTGATGTGGTACTCGTTAAGGTGAGTCTTTAGGGCAAAAACCGGACACAATGAGCATATCTCGCTGCAGAAAGGCTTAGATGAACTTGTGAAGTACCATCAGTGAATCAGCAGGAGAAGGACTTCCCAAGGAGTCCTCAAGGACTCCTTGGGAAGACAGATGAAGATTATTCACATTGGATGGCCTTCAGGTCCTCCAATATTGAATTCTGAATTCCAAACTAATGGGCATAGTACCTACTGGTAATCTTCAAGTATTACCTCTCACAATCTTTGTCAATGTCAGTTGACTGCTAGTCAACTGTTGGTGACATCACTCCTAGTATATTGTGAACCAGGGATATTTTGAAGGAGGTGATGTAGTGTTAAACTACTGGGTTTTTGTTAGGTGTGTGATGTCAAAATGAGTACAATAGGATGTAAACATTTGTCATGAAATTAGTGTCATTTCGAATGTTTTGTGTCCCACCAGCTTGCATTAAAGCCAATGTTGTAATTACGCCTTTACCTTATTCATTGTTTTGACATAAAGACATCAAAGATTAGTGCAACTATGAGCCACAAGGGCCCTTCTTGGTTGCACTCTGTACACTCAACCAGTTGCCCACCAAATCTGTCGATCAGCCCTGCATGGAATACTGAAAAGCAAGCCCACTATTCTTATAATCATTGTCTATGTTGTTTTAAAGGTGTTCAATGTGCTGCTACTGACAATGGTTTCTGGTAGCTGGTTCCAGTTTTTTACTACCATGTTGGTGAATACTGTCTTCATACTGCCATCTGCCAAAGCCAGTGATACACTGCAAATGGCTAGTGATTTGTAAAGAGGCATACAGTGGAGAACAGTGACATCACATGAGTTGGGTGTCAACGACTGGTTAGGTTAGGTAAGGTCAGGTTAGGTTAGGATAGGTTGTAACCTAACCTTACCTAACCAAACCAGTCATTGACACCTGAATCCCGTGATATCACTTCCCTGACTCCTGTGATGTCATTATTCCACACTGCACACCTCTCTACAAACCACTAGACTTGGCAGTAGGTGTTGGCTGAAAGGTAAACATTGCCTATCATTTGACATTTCCTGTCATGTTTAGCATATCCATGACAAAAAGATGACAGTATTCATAAGCAATGGATCTTTACCTCCCAAAATATGAAGGTCCCATCAAATAGTTCTACCAATTCTTTGTCTATGGGGTTAGTGAAGTTCACACATACCATTTTCAGGCTTCTGAGACCAGTCACCACCACTGCTCTGTTGAAATTTGGAACCTTTACCCAATTATCCTTGATATTTTCCCCTGCATGTTCCTTGAATCCAACTATGTTATGGTCACTTCTTCCCCCAGAGTTTCGCCTACAGTCAAGTCTTGAACCAAATCACTTAAATATGAGAATGCAAGGTCCAAGAATGAACCATGCCTGGTAGGTTCCGATACAAACTGGTGTAAGAACAGGTCCTCTTCATACACAGACAATTCCCTGCTGATACGGATCACTGACCCAACACCACTACCTCAAACACAACAGTCAGAATTGATGGCAGTGTGCAAAGCAAAGGTTCAGTCAAGGTTTTGTGTTTGCAGTATGGCACTGTTAAACATGTGTTCAAAGTTGCTAATGTTTATGATATCATTTAAAGAATACCTTGCATCAATTGGTTAAAGGGCAGTTTTCAGAACAGAAAATGCTAACAAAGCAAATTTCAATTGGCGACCTCCTGGACCCAGAAGATGTGTCTTAAAACTGTCAGCTTTTCCCATTACGAGTATAGGGTGGCTCAAAAGCAGGTGTATGGAGATGCATCAGCCAAATTTGTAGCAACCAGAGACCACTGTTCAGTGTGCAGGCACAAGGTTTGGCATGTTGTTGAAAGCATTTCTGTTGGTTGTGGTTTGGTGTGGTATGTGTTCGGATGTTGTCTCTGTGCTTGATGGTACAAAAAGTGGCTACTTTATTTGTCAATCCTAAGTAGAGTAACATGTTTGGTGGATGTTTACTTCAATCTTGTACTAGTTTTCTTAGTGGTATTTTTGTTCCTTCTGCATGTTTGTGTCAGAGACTCTGACACAAACTCTGACTCAGAGTACATGTGGAGCCCATTTTATCCAGTATGAACCCAGAGCGCAAAAATGTTTGAAGAGGTGAAATCTCTTAAGAAGTGCCTTAATCCCACTCAGCTGAGAAGAGATCTCATCAAGGTCTATAAATTTTTCCATGGTCTGAAGAAGGGATATCTTGGGGAAATGTTTGAATTTAACAGAAATGATGCATTAGAGGTCATCAATTCAAAATTAAAGTTAAGCATAGCAGAACAAGGTTAAGACAATTTGTATTCACCAACAGGGTAGTAGAACACTGAAACCAGCTCCCAGAAACCATCGTCAGAAGCAGCACATTGAACATCTTTAAAAACAGCATAAACAATCATTATAAGAATAGAGGGCTTGCTTTTCAGTATGACAGGGAGGGCTGATCGACAGATTTGGTGGGCAACTGGTTGAGTGTACAGAGTGCAATCAAGAAGGGCCCTTGTGGCTCATAGTTGCACTAATAGTGCATAGTGCAATGGTGCAAAGTCATCATGGCAAAATGTTCTTAGTGGAGTCCCCCAGGGGTCAGTACTAGGGCCATTACTGTTCATTATATTTGTAAATAACATTGAAAGTGGCCTAAGCAGTAAAGTTTTGAAATTTGCTGATGATTTGAAGGTCTGTAGGGCAATAACAGGTCAGGATGAGCACATCTCACTGCAAAAAGACTTAGACGAACTTGTGAAGTGGTCCGAAGAATGGCAAATGAAATTTAATTTTGATAAGTGCAAAAACATGCATGTAGGTAAGCAGCATATGAAGGCTCCATACTTGATGGGTGGCCAAGTGCTATCAGTGGCTCAACAGGAGAAGGATTTAGGTGTTATTCTAAACACAAAACTGGGGGCATCAGAGCAGACCAAGGAAGCCAGGAAGAAGGCACTGAGAATGCTCGGGACAATAAATAGGAATGTATCATACATATCATACAGAAGTGAGGAAGTGACCAGGAAGCTTTACTGTGCATACCTCAGGCCACATTTTGAATACTGCATCCAAGCTTGGTCTCCTAGCTATGAAAAAGATTGTTGGCTTTTAGAGAGAGTACAAAAGAGGGCTACAAAAATGGTTAATGGCATAAGCAACCTGGCATATGAGGAAAGATTGAAGAAATTGAATGTTTTCACTTAGATATAGAAGGCTGAGAGGAGATCTCATCAAGGTCTTTAAGTTTGTCAATGGTCTGGATAGGGGATACCTTGGGGAAATCTTTGAATTTAACAAAAATGATGCAATTAGAGGTCATAAATTCAAAATTAAAGTTAACCACAGCAGAACAAGGTTAAGGGAAACTTTCTTCACCAACAGGGTAGTGGAACACTGGAACCAGCTACCAGAAAACATCGTCAGTAGCAGCACATTGAACATCTTTAAAAACAGCATAGATAATCATTATAAGAATAGAGGGCTTGCTTTTCAGTATTACAGGGAGGGCTGATTGACAGATTTGGTGGGCAACTGTTTCAGTGTACAGAGTGCAACCAAGAAGGGCCCTTGTGGCTCATAGTTGCACTAATCTTTTATGTCTTTACGTCTTTAATATTTTATGTCTTCGTCCAAAACCTAAATTGGCGATTTGAATAGTCATAACTACATCGTTCTTGCAGTCTTCAGAGGCTCCAAAAGAAATAAAACCTATCATATGAGTTATACAATGATAGCTTCCGACTATTTCTATCTAAATAATGTAACATTAATTTAATAAATAATCAGATTCTCTGTTTATTTCACTTTTACTTACAGATAATCAGCAGTTCCTTCGCCGTTTGTGCGTCGGCCCGGCATGGACAAACCAGCTGACCTGTGATTGGTCGAAGCATTTCTCGGCCCTGACGGAGGACCGGGACTTACGAAAAATCTCGGAAAGCTTCCACGCATCTGGCAAATAGGCGGATGCGGTTTTAATTGTCCGTATTTTCTGACATAAATGTGTGTTGCTAACAGTACAATGGACAATATTGTTAAATATATACCTGTTACACCTACTTAAACCTGGAAAAAAACATTTATATCTAGCTAAACGCTATTTTATATTTTATCAGCACCCCATTTTTGACGTTACTAGCGTCGCCTGATCTCGGCTCGGTACCGGACCGAGCCGAGAATTGTATGGAATATGGCGGAAAGCTTCCACGCATCTGGCAAATAGGCGGATGCGGTTTTAATTATCCGTATTTTTGAACATAAATGCGTGTTGTTAACAGGATGATGGACAATATTATTAAAGATATGTTTCTTGCACCTAGGTAAACTTGAAAAAAATCATTTATATGTAGCTAAACGCTATTTTATATTTCATCAGCACCCCATTTTTGACGTTACTAGCGTCGCCTGATCTCGGCTCGGTACCGGACCGAGCCGAGAAATGCATCATAAACAGCGTACATCAGTCACACCATGCGGAGATGCTCCAACTAAATGTTTTGTGATGGTCGTGAAAAGACTCTTACAGGAATTGCATTAGCCTCTCGCAGGGGCGATGCTTAATATCCGTAATGTAATGCATAAGGAAAATGTAATGCATATGCTTAATACGCGTATTATAATGTATATGGAAAATGTAATGCATGTGCTTAATACGCGTAATGTAATGTATATGGAAAATGTAATGCATATGCTTAATACGCGTAATGTAATGCATATGGAAAATGGAAAATGTTTGAAAATCTTCAGGGTAATGCTGAGACGCCTTGGATTATGAGCTATGATGTTATACAAGACCAACCTAGATTATTGCAATATATACATATATATATATATATATATATATATATATATATATATATATATATAGCTTATACAAGTAGAAATTGTGTTGTTTAGGTCATCTAAGTTTAAAAACAAGATTACAAATGTGGCAACAGTGTAGGTAGTAGGCGGGGTCAATCAACATTCATGTATGTAATGTTGATTGATTCTGCTTGATTGAAACATGAATGTTCAATATGCTCTTGCATATTGAACATTCATGAGTATGCCGACGCATTATGTATTCATGGCTTTCGTGCAAGACATGCAACAGCGACGCGTTGCCAGCCGCCTGATATTGGACAAACAGTGACAGTGACGTGTCAATCGGTACACTGAGAATGTATTCTAGTTGCCTCCAACCCACTTATCAGGCATGGATTACGAAATAGAAACGCTTCACTGTCATTTCATGTTGGTTTAATTTAGACTCATTCACAGCTGACCACAATGTGGGATTGCTAGCCCGCACCGTCTGGGGGTTGATAGGCGCCCCTAAGGTTATCCGATGATAGGTAGACGATTTAAAGAACGGCGCGATGTAGCGCGCCGAAATTTGGCATACCTTTTTCAGGTCAATTCGGCATGTTGTGTCAAAATGTTGAGGTCAGATCATCTTGGGTTAACAGTTTAGTCAAGGTCAAGTGAGGCCACCTCCGGAATAGTTCAATCAATCGTCACGCTTTAACGAACAAAGATGGTTTAATAAAACTTTCAGTGTTTGCTGAAAGTTTCATTTAGGGACGAAACAAAATGCACTAGAAGATTTTTCCCGTTTTTGATTACTTATTTGTTTTGCATATTTTCCCATTAGACCTAATATATAAAATGCTGGCTAAAGTAGGCATTTTTGATGAGACCAAGCTGGCTTCGAACAACGTTTTTTTTTCAATCAGCTCTACCGATTATAAATTAAAAAAAAGAATATTGAAGACTCAGAATTTAGAAATATAAAAAGGAAATCTGATTTTTCTGTGGGATATTTTTTAGTGTTGTGGTCGATTTCTCTTTTGTTTTCTCGTTCCAAATATTTTTTTTTTGTTTTTTCGAATCTCCCCCAGTATGAACTCCCCAAAGCAAAAGTATGATGTAAGTCGTGAAGATCTAGGCCTCTTTTGACCCCACTTTTTGGAATACAATTTTGGGGATTGTGTCTGACCCTACTCGTTGGGCGCCTTCCGATAACACCTCTTTCGTTTTCTTGCGATGCTTAGTTCGGAGATTATAGGTGTTTTATCATCTTCCCTCCCATGATTGGGTGTGAGGATATGACCGGAAAGACGGCGAGGACCAGAAAGTACATCCTCATTGGTTCTATAGCTTGAGTGATTTTTTCATCACACTTAGTCTGACTTGTTGATAGTAGGTAGCGAGTGAATCTGTTCTACCCTCTGGTCACCAACCACGCTAACTGAACAACTGAACCTCGATGCACATACTGTTCAGAATCCTTTGACAGTCATGTACTTTAGGCACTAAATATATCCTACATTGATCGGGGCAACGGACAGGCAGACAGGCAATTCAGCAGCTTGTTTGCCACCAGCTGTGTCGCCGCTGTGACTGTGGTCGGCGCCGCTGGTCAGCAGCAGCCTGTCTGCCGCTCTGACCGGCTGCCGGACCCCCGACACCGGCCGCTGCGCTGGCAGTGACGGAGCGGTGACATCACCGCTCGGCCCCTGACGTCGTTGCCGGCGGCCATAATGCGATCTGTGACGAGCGCCGGCTCATATCGGTCCGGCGGACAAATGTCGACAATTGGCGGACGCGACACCGGCTGTTGCGCATCGCCCCGCCGCCACCCGACCTCGTCATGGATGTCGCCTCTGGGGGGGCTTGGAGAACGCGACAAGAAGGAAGAGCCTCCCCTCCTGAATTGTATCCAATCGTAGCCATTAATTCCATGGCGTTGACTGGAGCGAATGTTCCCGATGATCTGCTCGTCCGCAATGTTTGGCGCGCGCCTACATCCACGGATCTGACGGCTCCATCGTTCACGAGGACTTAGTGCTTGTTCGTGATGCGAGCACGACACCAGAGTCGGACGCCCACGTGACAGGCGAGACAGACATACCGGTGAGAGACGCTGTCGGCCAAATGCGATGCAATGCAGCTCAGCGACCGATGCCATCGCCAGTTGCGTTTGCGTCGGTACGTAGTTTGGATAGTAGCGTGGTACACCGGTGGATGTGTGATGACGGTGATCGAAGACAAAGGTAGCCTACTTCCACACCTCGGCATTGCACCCCTGAGATGACCCGTGGCAAAAGTGGCCCACTTCCTCACCTCTGTATTGTACTCCTGAGATGCTTGATCAAGAGCCAGGCGATATTGCTTCAGCGCGAGGGAAGGGTCGTTGTCGTGTTCTGCGTACAGCCGACCCAGCTCCACCATGCAGCTCACTCTGGCTGACGTGTGGGACTTGGGGTCGCGCATTCGTGACCCGTTCAGGTCGACGCAGACCAGCAGCACTTGTCGCGCCGCCTGCGGTTGTCTCAGCTTGGTATACGTGTGCGCCAAATTGAGGTAGGCTTCTGAAACAGTTATACCCGGGGGTGTGCAGCAACAGTAAGGAAATACATTTCGTATAATCGTCAATGACAAGGTATTGGGTTTTTAATGGATCAGAAAATTCATGGAACTAGATGAAATTAGCACCAGTTGTCGATAGCACAGGTGGTAACAAATGTTTTACATTATATGAATATATCAGAAATATCCTAACTCTACACACTACCGCAGCAATTTCGGGCTCTGAATAAATTACGTTGTGTTGCAGCTATTCACGATTGTTGTAATCACGTCAGTTGGATGTACTCACGAGCAAAAAGCTGTCGATACCCGATGGCATTTCGGTAGCATGTTGTGGCCTCATCGTACCTGCCCTGGGAGTATAAAAGATTCCCTCTGAAAAGGTGCAAGAGAAAATAATCAGCAATGGCTGGGACCGAACACAAAGCAGCAGGGCACTGCTTGCGGACAGCACGGCACATTTCGTCCACACCAGCACAGCAGCCATTAACGCGCGCAACATTAGCCGTAATGTGAGCGCTCGTCATGCAGCCGTTAGTGTGAGCGCTTGTCACGTGAGTGTTGGTGTGAGCTGTCCTCCTTCTACCGGCGGATCACACGACAATGTGTGGAGCCGCTGCGAAGAGCGCCGCTTCGTTGTCTCCTGAAGCCACCGGGGGCCACCTGAGGCCATATGATGCCACCTGAGGCCATCGGAGGCACTGGAAGCCACCTAAAACCTTCTAAGGCCACTGGAAGCCTCCTGAGGCTACCTGATACCCCCTGAGGCTATCGAAGGCTACCAGAGGTCACCGGAGACCACCAGAGGCCACCTGACACCGGCGCCGGCACCGTCGACCTAATGAAATGCTAGCGTCGTGCGACGATGACGAGTCGGCCATCGGATCGGCTGGCAT
Source organism: Imbricaverruca yamaguchii (assembly GCA_034440575.1). Taxonomy (NCBI): domain Eukaryota; kingdom Metazoa; phylum Arthropoda; class Thecostraca; family Neoverrucidae; genus Imbricaverruca; species Imbricaverruca yamaguchii. The sequence continues at coordinate 17,456 of JAOTOL010001135.1, read as the reverse complement.
TTGTGGCATCCCGGGCCGCTCTTGAGGGCCGCACTGCTGCTCTGGCCACACCTCAAGGGTCGGCAGGTCCGGCCACGATTATCCAGTATTGATTAGCGAACTCAGCCGGCGCGGTAAGGTGTGATCGAGGCTCTCGGCGGTACCAATGGCGGTGGAAATGTGGGAGGGGCGTGTGTCGTCACGTCATCCATGACGTCAAGAATTCACGTATTTGGCGTCCTTGTCGATCGTCTGTCTGGAAATGGCTTCTATTTTCCAAATAAGGATACGGAAAGGCGACCTTGGCAAGTGCTGACACACGATGGTAGACCGTGCTACAACACAGGGTATACTAACGAATCACTTAGTAATCACACACTAGCGATAGTTTCGTTTCAGTGTTTGTAATCTGCCATATAGGAAGCAAGACTGGCAATGGGCATCTTTGCACATGTCCCTCTCGAATGGCATTGGACAACTGGTGTCTCCTCGAACAACTGCCAACCACTCAATTGGTTTCAATTTTCGACCCTTGCTAGCTAACACTGAAATTATTTTATCCTTCTGAAGTAGCATTTGCCGCGAGCAACTCAGTTTTTGATGTTTTTGCTCAGCTTTACGTTCATAGAACAAGACACTTCCAGTGCACTTGTACGTATTCTATACTCCAACTCCTAGGTTGCCTTAAGGCATGCGTGGACCTTCACGCCGTCTTCCTGTATACTCCTCCGATGTATTCGTCCTTTATGCATGCCTGGGTAGACAGGTGGCACCAATATTTTCCGATATTTAACGTCGGCCAATGGGCATTGACAGCAGTGATGGCCGTGGGAGAGATCGTCTTGCCAATGACGGTTGTGATAACGCGATGGACAACTCAACAAATCCGTCTTCATTAGTAATTGGCCTTTCCAATGTGTACGGTATTGCATCAGATACGCTGACCGGACACCGAGTCATGACGTCAGCAACCGGAGGTCTTTGCCCGGGTCTGTGGGTCAGCTTGTGTCGGGCTCGTGGCAATGCAGGTAATGCGTGACCGCATACCGTACAGTGACGAGCCCGGTCACGGCCACCATGGAGGGTGAAGCGAAGTCTGAGATTCCACTGGCAGTGCCACCGAAGACCGCAGGAGCGGGGAACATCAGGCGAGTGCCGAGAGAACATGGAACGCCTCACGTGTCTCTGCCTTGCCCAAAGCGTGGCAGATCACGACCGAAAGAAGGCTTTGGCGCTAGCATCGATTTAGCAACCACGACTTACCCAGCTGTCAGAACTCCACCAATGCCTTGTCACCGATGAATATTGCATGCAACAATTTGCTGATCACGACCGCTGCCTATCATGCTCCGCAGCGTTCGATCATTCTGAATCACTTCAAGTTTAATCAGCATGCACAGAAGCATGGTCAGTCGATGGTGGACTTCATTGCTGCGACGAAGAAGCGTGTTGAGCCCTACGAACTTGGCTCGACGTTAGGCAGCGTGCTTGGTGGCAGACTTGTGCGTGATGTCAGCGCCTCGGCTTGGCAGAACATTTTTGTCGAGGAGGGCCAGCTGACATTTCCTGCAGGCTAGAAACTGTCGCTGGCAGTCGAGTCGGCAGTTCCTGACACCGGCCAGCTGTCTACCCGCCGTTCAGAACCAGAGCAAACGCCTGAGGCAGTGCACCAGGCAGGGTACCTCACCGCCGGCGACGCGGGGCCTGATTAGGCGCCGGAAACGGTGCGCCCGGGCAGGTCAGTGGACAGCCGACCGCTGCTGGTGTGACTCAGGGACGGGGGCGAGGTCAGGTCCCCATTCGCTGCCGGTCTAACCTCGTGTTGGGTCGAGGTGAGGCCCGGCCGCTGCCGATCTGACCTAGTGCCGGGGTCGAGGTGAAGTCCGGCCGCTGTCGGTCTGACCCAAGGACGGGGGCGAGGTCACGTCTGGCCGCTGTCGGTCTGACCCAAGGACGGGGGCGAGGTCAGGTCAGCCAGCTGTCGGTCTGGTTCAGGGCCGGGGGTGAGGTCACGTCGCACCACCGCTGCACGGCATCGGTGACGAAGTCAGATGGCAAGATCCGGATTTATGGCAGTTTCAAGCAGACAAAACTGCGCCATCCAAGTTGACACTGGCAGCTGACGCTGACAAGCATCCTCAGCCTCGTGATCATCAGGATTCGCCTGGTCGACTCAGGGAGGCTTTACTCCTGCAAATTTCAACTTGCAAAGCTTGCATAGATGTCCCGCGCATACCAACAATGTACTGTGTAAGAGCGCCGGCGGCACATCAGCGCCGTCTGCTCACCATCAACCCCTACAACAGCTTGTATGTATATACACGTTTGTCCCCACGGTGTTAGTTCAGCTCACGGAATTTTCTAGCTGCAGATGGTGAAGCTGTTGATGAGGCTGATCGGTGTGCTTGTCGTTTCCCTGGATCCGTGCTTCTGGCCGAAGCGAGCCGGAGTTCTTCAAAAACTGTGGAAGAAGTGTTACCCGGTTTCTGGAAAGGCTGTGTCCGGGTGAGCGCTGTCAAATACAACTTTCTTGTGCCATCCGTGGAATGTCCGGGATACACAGCTGGCAAACACAGTGCGCCGTCTGTCATGGCTAATGCTCAAACTATTGTTGAAATGCTACACGCGTCAACGGTCTACATCCATGCTTGGCAATGATGAACTGTTTCAAATTTCTATAAAACAGAGCCAGTGTGGTCAATCAGATTTGCGCACTCCCGAGGAGAGAAAAAAAAAACCTGTCGTTGAAAATGGGGGCATACCGAGCAAAATACCTTCGAAGAATGCAAGCGCTTGTTGACGTCTGACCTGCTGCTGGAATGATGCATTTTGATCCTGATGTGCCTCTAAAACTCACATGGGACGCGTCTTATTAAGGTAATGGTGTCACACTTTTCCATCGATATCATAACGGAAGTTTAAACAAAAAATCCTATAATTCGCATCAAGCTCTCTGAATGCTGCTCAGGTGCGGCAGGTACCAAATTAAACGCGAACTTGTCGGAATTGTTGTCGTCATTAGCGTGTTCCGGAACTACTGATCTACTACCAGACGCTGATCTGATTTGTACTGTGACACTGATCACCGGTCATTGCTAACTTTGTTTAGACAGGATAGCAGGAAGCCTGATATGACTATCGTTGGGCTGAAGTGGTGAGTGCTCAGGCTAGCACGGTACGCGGACACAACTTGCCATAAAGTCACCATCCAGCTGCCTCCCACTGGCAGCCTGTCAGCTTCCCGGTAGTGTCAGCTTGGAAATGATGGAGGAGAGCAAACCCGAACATGTTCCTTTCAACAGCCATGCGGAAGATGTAGGAAGTCTGAGCCCGAAAAGCTTGGGATGACGACAGCTCATCATCCAGTTTTCGGCCACGTGCTATGCCTCATTCAAACGGGCTGCCGCAAAATCCCTGCGATCAACTTCGGCCGTTCAGCTGATGCAAGCTAAGTTTCCACTACACCACGGGACCGTGTTGGGATCGCTGGTGAATATTCCTCGGAAGGCGCATGAAGCTGTTCTTTCTCAGCTGCGCACATACCACCTTGGCGCAGCCAAGATGAAATCTGACAAGAACAGATGTCTGGTGGGCAGGCATGGACAGGGCCATTACATTGTCGTCAGTTCCTTGCGAGTTCTGCCAGCTCCGTCGGACAGGCCCACTTCAGAAAGATCTCCATCCATGGCAGTGGCTACATCGATCTTTGTCTTAGATAGCATCTTGATTTTGTGTGGCCAGTCCACAGTAAATATTATCTTGTTGTCGACTCGCATTCCAAGTATTTTGACGTCGAAATGATATCATCAATAACCGCTACAAGTGGCTACAATACACAATTAACTTGCCAGCTTAGTGGATTCATTCTGCCACATTGTATTGCTGTGATAATACCACCACATTTGTGTGCTCAAAATGTCAGGGTTTCCTAACGCGGAACGGTAATATCTGCGGGACCAGCGCACCTTGCGGTGATGTCTTCGGGACCAGCGCACCTCACATACCGTCGTTCCCCCCCGGCCGCGCCAATGGAGTGGTGATTGATGGGCGCAAAATGACCTTAGTAGTCCACGCGCCCTTAAGCCTAAATAATCAATCAGGAGTGGTGATTGAAGATTAGGCTTGAAAACATGTCTACGTCTCCAGTGAGCTACTTCATTGTTTTCAATCCTTTTATCCATGGAACCACCCAGCACAATGTAACTAATCAAACACGTGCTTTGCTGTTTCTTGGCTATTGGTGTAACTAATCAAACACGAGCTTTGCTGTTTCTTGGCTACCGGCATGTTACAAAGTGTTAGCACCTGAAACTCTACTTCCGGGGTCGGGTCCACGATATGCAGCACAGTCATGTGCGGCAGGATAATACGCGCCACATCACCGTTCGTGCTGCGCTGCTCGTTTGCAGCGGAGTTCTCGCACGTCACGACGCCTGTCCGTGACCGACGGCTAGTGTAGCTCATGATGCCTGTCCGTGACCGACGGCTAGTGTAGCTCATGACGCCTGTCTGTGACCGACGGCTAGTGTAGCTCATGACGCCTGTCCGTGACCGACGGCTAGTGTAGCTCATGACGCCTGTCCGTGACCGACGGCTAGTGTAGCTCATGATGCCTGTCCGTGACCGACGGCTGGTGTAGCTCATGACTCCTATCCGTGACCGCGGCTGGTGTAGCCAATGCCTGTCCGTGACCGACGGCTGGTGTAGCTCATGACGCCAGTCCGTAACCGATGACTGGTGTAACTCATGACGCCTGTCCGTGACCGACGGCTAGAGTAGCTCATGACGCCTGTCCGTGACAGACGGCTGGTGTAGCTCATGACTCCTATCCATGACCGCGGCTGGTGTAGCCAACGCCTGTCCGTGACCGACGGCTGGTGCAGCCAACGCCTGTCCGTGACCGACCGCTGGTGTAGCTCATGACGCCTGTCCGTGACCGACCGCTGGTGTAGCTCATGACGCCTGTCCGTGACCGACGGCTAGAGTAACCTCTTTATGGCATCTCCTGGTGCAACACCTCTTGGAGTCGCCTCTCCATGGAATCTTCTGGTGCCATCCACTAGTGACGTCTATCGGTGGAGTCTTCTGGTGTCCCCTCTCCATTTATTCTTCTTGTATCATCTCGTAGTGTCAGCAATCCAAGGAGTCTCCTGGTGTCGCCTCTCCAAGACGTCTTCTGGTGTCATCTAATTTTGATTCCTTTCCATGGAGTCTTATTGTGTCATCCCCTGGTGTCTGTTTCCATGGAGCTTCCTGTTGTCATCCATGGTGTTGTCTGTCGATGAAGTCTCTTGATGGAATGTCCTGATGTCTCATCTCCATGACGTCTGCTGGTGTTTTCTCCTGGTGTCGCCTCTCCATCCAGCCGAAGATGTATGACTAAAGCTGGTGGAGAGGAAGAGAACAGACAACATTTTCTTCGTTAACATCAGCCCTCGATCTTTTGCGGTCTCTTGCAGCTGTGGGACTAGTTCAGTGTCCGGTGTTGTCCCCCGTATTGCTTGTTCCGTTGTAGCTGTTTAACCCGTCCCGCCTCGGGGGGGGTCTTCAACCACCCCCTCAGAATTTTCGCGGATAGCGGACGAGCGGCGCCCGGTAGCGCGCCCAAATTTGGCATACCTTTTCCCACATCATTTTGACATGCTGATTCAGAATGTTTAGATCAGGTTGTCTAGGGTCAACGAGTTATTCAAGGTCAAGTGAGGTCACCTCCAGAAACGTTTAACCGGTCGTCACACTTTAACGGATACAGATATTTCAATGACACCTTCAGCGTCTGATTATCTTTACGAATGTAACAAGATGTATGAGTGGAATGTTTGATTTTTTTTCGTTTTTGACTACATCTAAATTTTGCGTTTTTGCGAAATTGCAGTTTAAATACAGGATTCTGGCTAAAGTAAGCATGTTTTATTAGCGCAAGTTGACTTCCAACAACGTTTCTCGGTCTGCTCTACCCATTGGAAAAGGAAAGTTAAAGAAAACACTTGGGAACTTTTTTTCATTCCAAATACATTTTTTCATATATCCTCAAAATGATCTCCCCAGAGTCAAAAACATAACGCAAGTCTTGAAAAGTCATGAAAATCTAGCCCCCCTGGTGACGTTACTTTTGGGGAAAAATTGTTTTGGAGGGTGGACACGGACCTTACTCATCGAGCGCTTTCCGATGACATCTCTTTTGTTTTCGTGTGATGCTTAGTTTGGATTTTAGAGGGGGTTCTTCAACCACCCCCGACTTCCCCCCCTCCCTCCCCGAGATGGGGTTCGAGGAGTTGACCGGAAAGACGGCGCGGGTTAATAGCGGCCGTTTGAATGGATTGTATGACATTTTACTATCCTGGATACATACACAGATTTCACTTTCAATAATCGATTGTTTATGGTGTTGGGTAGATGAGGTGTGTGCACGGCAAATGTTTTTCCCAACACTATTGTTTACATGGAGTACAGCATGACACTGGACGTCAAAAGTTCGCTTTAAAAAGCCGTGGAACATTTCAATGCTGGTTTCCACTCTCCATCTGCATTCCTGTCAAACGCCTCCTGGAGGTTAACATGCTAATTCGCGAGTACACCCGGTTTTTAAGCTGTGCTTCGGAACGATAATATAAGAATGTAAAAAGTGTTTCCAATAAAATGCTAAATATAAAGTATGTAGTGATGCTGCATTTTTATGTCATACTATGTAGCAACAAATACGCTGAGAAAACTACACATTTTATTTGTGGTTTTAAATTGAAATCAAGCACAAGACAACTCGACATCAACATACGGATACGATCAAAGAGGAAAACAATGCGTGACTTAGCTTTTGGAACAGATGCCGTGGTTCCTGACGACGTTGGGTCCGGCATATGGCCGCCAGTGAACTGCGCCGCTATGACGCTCAATGTTGCGGTACAGCCTACCAACGCAGATGAGATACTGCCTTGCGGAACAGCATACCAGCGCAAAACGGATGCTACGGTCCGCTCTCACACGCCTACGGTCTAATTGCCTACGGTTGCCTAATTGCCTACGGTTGCCTACGGTCTAATTGCCGTGGTTAGGAATCGCATGGATGTTCTTTTTCATAACGATGGTGAAGAATGTGAGATAACATTGAGTGCTATCTGATGCCAACATTCATGTAGATTTCAATCTTACTGCATATTTGACGATGAATAGAAATGTCTGGAGTTGAATTTTACTAGCTGCAGTATTAGGTCTTGCTTAACGTTCACTAAACCTTGGAAATACTAGAAATACGATGAAAAATAGGCACGCACTCAGGCTAAGTCACAACCTTGAAGGAGCAGATTCGCCAGTCTTCCTGAAGCAAAGCCAATTATGGATTCGCTTGACTGCCATGACTGAAACATTGTGGGACGCGGACCTGGGTAATATCAATCAGCTGCTGGGGGTATGGTTTAACTACATAGTTGACGTGCGTGACGATTGCGATCGATTTCAGTTTTTTATCTGTGCGCGCACCAAGTTAACTAACTACAGTGCCAAATTGCCATGACAACAGATGGAGCACCTTTCATGGAACACAGCTCCACATGACACTGCTGCAATTATGTTCATATGTCAGATATCTCACTCGGGAATTTGGCTGGCATGGCAGCACGTGCACCAATATCATTTTCAACCAGGCAATTTGGCCGAAGCCAACTCGGCGATATATCGTTGGATTTCGAAGCGGTCTAGCCATCGTCACAAAAATACTGCATCGTAATTGCCCAAGCTGGTGCGCACACAGGTAAAAATCGATATCGATATCGATATACTGATGTCGATCACAATCGTCATACGAGTCATATATGTAGCTAAGCAAGGCCCCAACAGCTGACGCTTTGCACACACCTAACTCGCTAAGCCTTGTTAGGACAGTGAAATAGACCTGCAAAATGTGACGCTAGACATCATTATGCATGTGTCATTGCAAGTAATGACTTGATTTTATGATTTTATGCTTTCATTATGCAATGCAGTACAATCGTCGTCCGTATTAATGTGCTGTTCAACACCGTTGAACCAATGCAGTAGACTTAACGTCCATATAGCATGCCGTTCGCCGTCGTTCACGAATATATTTCGGCACATCATCGATAGGCTTGTTCAAATTGAACAACTACGGATTATGCCACGGATCTCGCAAGTAGCATGGGTCGCCTATGAATCTCAGGTATCGATAGTTTGTTTCACACAAGGTGTAAAATTAATGACCAGAGGGTGCTGGAAGTTCGGCAGCGCTATAGCATTTAGTTCTTCAGGCATCCGAAAAAAACGACAAGGTACGTTAACGTACCTCCCGAAAGCAAAGCCAGGTGATAGCTGTCGACACCTAGTTACAACCCCAAGGAAGGCCTGCAACTAACAAAAAAAAGCAACTACTATCCAGACCGTTGCCTTCTCTTTCGAAAATGTGCATAAGAAGAGCTAATTGGCTAACCACAAAGGAGTCAGTACATAGTGTGGCTGAGTTTCCTAAGGATCCGCCCGTAATCGTTACCAACCCATTGAATTTGGCAGAGTTGTTGGCTCTATTCTCAAACACGCAACTACCATCGAAAATCTGGCTGGCCGCCAGCCCATCCTCAGCACGTCAAGGCGGCTTCAGGTTGCTGTGTATCTCCATTTTTTACAGTTGGCACGGTGCTGCGACGGGACACTGGGAGTCTCGACCCGACTGTGTCAAGTAGCACACGTAGCGCTGTGTCGAGTAGCGCACGTAGCGCTGTGTCGAGTAGTGCACGTAGCGCACGTGTGTCGACGCGGCCGATGCGTACTCCGTGTCCGTTGTGTCGAGACCGCAGCCGTGTCCGCTGTGTCGAGACCGCCGCCGTGTCCCGTGTGTGTGTGTGTGAGTTTTGCCAGCCTGCCACCGCTTGGTGATATCGGCTGGTTCCGGTTGTGAAAAGATGTGTAGACAGTGAGTAGCGTAGGGTAGGAGGATCAATCCGAGGTGGAGGTTTAGTAGAGTAGTCGAGCAGTGGTGAAGTAGCGATGAGATGGTCTTGAAGAGTAGGGTAATCCGGATCGATTGAAGATGTAGAGCTGGTGCTGTAGAGTTGTGTTAGAGCCGGAGATGATGAAGTCGAGGAAGAGAGAGTTAGTCCGACGGTGCCACATTGGGGTATGGGGTGTAGTGGGGGGGTGGGGGGGGTCGGGTCATCGCCAGAAGTGAACAATGCAAGAACATGAGTAAATATTTCTCCTTTTCTATTCGTTTTGTAACGTTTCTTTTGATTTTTTTTTCTCCCCCATTTACCTGGTTTTGTTCATTTTCTCTTTCGTTTTTTTAACATATCTTTTCCTTTTTTTTTCTTCTTTTTTTTCTCTTTTTTTTCACAATTCATCCATAATGCGTGTAGTTTTGAGAAAGTGGAAGAGGTGCTCGTGTAATGCTGGATGGTCGTCGTTGAGGAGCGTGGTGAGGGTCAGTGGGATGTTGTTCGTGGTGCAATAGTTTGTGATATGTTGTCTTTGGTTGTTGTATTTGGTGCAGTATATGAGCATGTGTTTGACTGTGAGTGTGTGTTGGCAGGTAGTGCATTGTGGTCGTGGTTGATTGAGTATGAGATATGAGTGTGTGAGTGCAGTGTGTCCTATGCGTAGGCGTGTTAGTGTCCGTTCTCTTAGTCTGGTGTTTTGGTTGATGGAGTGCCAGTGTTCGTGTTTGGGGTGTATTTCGTGTAGCTGTGTTGTTACTGTGTCCCATGTTTGTTGTATGTGTTTGTTGATGGCCTGTCGTATTGTGGGGTAGTAGTCGGATTGTGAATAGGGGCATTGTGTGGTTTGTTGAAGTGTTGTGGCTATGTTTGCTTCTGTGTCTGCGTGTTCGTTGCCGGGTATGTTTGTGTGACTTGGGATCCAGAGAATTGTTGGCCGTTGTAGTATGGTGAGTTGTTTGTGGATGCGCAGTATTTTGGGTATGAGGGGGTGTTTGTATTTGGAGTGGGGTGTTATGCTCTGTAGTGCTGATTTTGCGTCTGTGGCTATGATGTTGTGTTCAATTTTGGTGTTGTAAATGGTGCAGTACGCCGAGAAGATTGCAAATAATTCTGCTGTGTATGTGGATGCTGTGTCGTGCAGACGGGCACGTAGGATGACCCGTGGCGGCGCTGCGTTGGTGTACAGCACCGCCGCTGCGCCCGTCTGCTGTGTATGGGATTTGGAGCCGTCTGTGTATATGATGTTGTAGTTGACGTGCTGTGCTGTGAATTGTAGGAATAGTTGTTGTATTTCTGCGTGTGTATATGTGTCTTTTGGCTTGTCAATGAGGAAGTGTGTGTTGGGTGTCGGCTGTTTCCACCATGCGGTGGGTTGTGGGAGTGGTGTTGTCGTTGGGAGTGTTATGTCTAGTGTGTTAGCGTGTCGGTGTATGCGGCATCCTATTGTGGTTCGTAATCGTGTGGAGTTCATGAGTTGATGTCTGCGTGCTGTGCGGAGTTTCAGTGCCTGTGTGCATGGGTGATGTTTCGTGAGTTGTGTTTTGTAGTGGTATCTAAGTAGTGCTTCTGTACGTCTGTGCTGTAATTCTGGGATGTGGTTGTATATGTGAAGGGAGTGAGAAGGTGAGGTGGTGAAAGCTCCTGTGACTATTTGAAGAGATCGTCGTTGAATAGAATCTAGAATTTTGAGGTTTGATTTAGCTGCGTTTTCAAAGAGTGGTGATCCGTATTCCAGAATTGGCCGAATGAGTGATTTGTAAAGGGTCAGAAGTGTGTTTCGGTCGGATCCCCAGTGTGTGCCAGAGAGTGCTCGTAGTACGTTGATTCTTTTGAGGCGCGTTTTTGCAAGTTTAGGAAGTGTGGTCGAAAAGTTAGTTGTGTGTCTAATGTGATACCGAGAAATTTTGTTGTGGTGACAAAGGGAATGGGTGAATTGTTGATTTCTAGGGGTCGTAAGTTTGTGTCTCTGTTGTAGCCGAAAATCATACATTTGGATTTGAGTGGTGCTATATGGAGGTTTAGTGCGGCGAGTTTGTTGTTGAGTTCTGTTAGTGCGTGTTGTAATACTGTTAGTGCGTGTGCTGGTGCTTTTGTTGACGTCCATAGTACTGTATCGTCGGCGTAGACTGCGATTTTGGTCGAAAAGTTGTCGGTGACGGCGGAATTTAGGGCTAAAATGAAGAGTAGGGGACTGAGGACTGAGCCTTGCATTAAACCGGTGGTGGGGAATTTGGTGTCTGAGGTGTGGGGCCCAATTTTTACTTGAAAAGATCTGTTGAGTAGATAGAAATGGAGGTAGTGCATCAGTCTGCCTTGTATGTCGATGTTGTGTAAGTGTTGTAATAGTGCTGTTATGTTGATGGTGTCATAGGCTTGTTTTAGATCCAGGAAGACGGCGGTCGTGGAGTGTTTCCTGGCCGCCGCTTCCTGGATGTTTGTGATCAGGTAGGTGAGGTTGTCTAAGCAGGATCGATTTGGAAGGAAGCCTGATTGAATAGGAGAGATTAAGTGTTGTGTTTGAATGATATAGAGGAGGCGTTTTTTAACAAGTCGTTCGAATAGTTTGTGAAAGCAGCTGGTGAGGGCAATAGGGCGATAGGAGGTGCAAAGAGTTGAGTCGGTGTTTGGTTTAGGTATAGGTAGGAGAGAGGCGTGTAACCAGGATTGAGGGTATGTATGTGTAGTCCATGCAGTGTTGTAGGTGTTGAGTAGTGTGTGTAGTGCTGATGTTGGTAGGTGTTTGAAGAAAGAGTAGTGAATGTTGTCGGGTCCTACAGATGTGTTGCCTGTCTGTGTGATTGCTAGTTGTAATTCTGTGAGTGTAAATCTAGTGTTGTAGAGGTGTGTGCGTGTGTGTCTGATTGGGGGTGGGGGGTTTCGTGCCAGTGTAGATGATCTATGATGGTAGTGGTCTGCGAAGATGTTTGCTATTGTTTGGGGGTCTGTTGTGATGTTGTTGTTGTGTCTAAGTGTGATGGCTTTGATTGGGGGTCGTTGTCGGTGTTGAAAGGTTTTCAAAAGTGACCAAATTTCGCCTAGAGGTGTAAATCTATTAAATTTAGTGCTGAATGCATTCCAAGAAGTCTTTTTTGCGTCTTTGATGATAGTCTTACATTGTGTTCTGAGTTGTTTATATGTTGCTAGTGTGTCTGGTGTGCGGTGTCTTTCGTATCTATGTCGTGCATGATTCCTCGCGCGGATCGCCCGGTGGCAGTCATCATTCCACCATGGAGCCGCGCGCGGTTTGTGTTGACGTCGTGGTTTTGTTTGTGGTATGTGTTGGTGTGCTGTGGTGATGAGTATGTCTGCGAATTGTTCTGGTGATAATTGGGGTCTGTGTGCTGTTTGGATTGCTATGGATTCTGAGAAAGGGTTCCAGGATGCTTTTTTGAGGTTCCATCGACCTGGCTGAGGATTGAGTGGGCCGGTGGTCGGGATTCGGTCAAAGGTAATGGTGATGGGTGCGTGGTCGCTAAAGTGTGGATCAGGGTCGGCTGTCCAGGACAGTGTGAGGGCTATGCGGGAAGAGGCAAGGGTGACATCTGGGGTTGTAGGCAGGAGGGAGCTGATAGGTACTAGGTAGGTTGGTGAGCCGGTGTTGAGTATTGTGAGATTATGTTGTGTAGCTATTGCGGTGAGTATATGTGCTCTGTGATCAGGTTGTGTTGTGCGGGTGTCCCATAGGGGGTGGTGTGAGTTGAAATCTCCGGTGAGAATAACAGGTGTGCGGATTTGGCCAAGTGCTTTATTTAATTCGAAAGTGTTTCTGTGTTCCGCGAGGGTGGATCGTAGATGTTGATGAGGGTGTAAGCTACGTTGTGTACATGCATTTCAGTTAGTAGTATGTCTGCCGTGGTGTCGAAATGTATCAGGCGGTGAGGGTCGTGTTCCTAATGTATGTGCATACACCGCCTGATCTGTGTGGGTTGTGTGTGTCCTGTCTGTGTATAGTGTATTGAGGAATGTGAAAGTGATATGGGTCGTGAGGTTTGAAGTGTGTTTCTTGAATACATAGTGCTATAGGGGTTGTTTGTAGTGCATAGTGTTTAAATTCAGGCCAGTGTCCAATGAGTCCATGTGTGTTCCATTGTATTATTTTGTTCATCATTTGTATGTGTTAGCGCGGGTGAGTGGGCGTTTAGGTGATGCTTGATGTTTGGTTGTGCTCTTGGTTGGCCTGCGTGGTTGAGTGGTTGGTGGCGTCGCATTTGGGGGGGGTTGTGCTGACTGAGTCGGTTGCTCTGTGTTCTCGTTCCGTGTGTGCGTGTGGTGTAGGTGGTCTGTCCAGTGTGTGTGTGGTGTGTGGGGCTGCTCCGGGTGTTGGTTGTGGTTCTGGTGGCGGTGGTGGGCGGTATGTTGGAGTAGATTTGTTTTGTTGTGGTTGATGGTGGTTTGAGGGTCCCGGTGAGCGTCCCGGGCGGGAGCGTGTTGTCAGTGGAGGGTACATGTCGTTTGTGAGTGGTGGTGGTTGTGGTTGTTCTGTGTCCGGCTGTGAGCGACGAGCCGGCCACGCCGCCGGCGGGTCCAGGACCGACGCCCTGGCCCGGTACGGGTCCATGCCCTCAAGGTGGATCCTGCGGAGCACCTCGCGCTCCGCCTTCCACCGAGGGCAGGACCCGTCCGGTCCCCTGTGTAGGCCGTGCCCCATGTGCTCCCTGTGTCGAGACCGCAGCCGTGTTCCCTGTGTACGTGGTGCCCCATGTGTTCCCTGTGTCGAGACCGCAGCTAATTCCCCTGTCGCACCATGCGTCGAGGCGGCCGGTGCGCACTTCGTGTCCGCTCTGTCGAGACAGCAGTCTTGTCCCCTGCACATCGTGTTGAGGCTGCAGCCCTGCCCCCCTGTGTCCTCTGTACCCACCTGTCCCCTGTATCCCCTGCCGTAGCTTGTGTCGATGTGCTGGCCGTACCCCCTGTGTTATGTGTACCCCTGTGTCCCCTGTATCCCCTGTGTCCCCCCTGTATCCCCTGTGTCCCCTGTATCCCCTGCCGCACCCTGTGTCGATCTGCTGGCCATACCCCCTGTGTTATCTGTACCCCTGAGTCCCCTGTATCCCCTGTGTCCCCTGTATCCCCTGCCGCACCCTGTGTTGATGTGCTGGCCGTACCCCCTGTGACACACGTGTCCCGGCGGCGGCCGAGCCCTACTGTGGACTTCGGCGCGGCGCCGACATCGGAGCCGGCAATGGCTGACTCGGCAGTGGCTGATGCTTGCGCCGTCTCCAAACTGGGCTCGAGCCGGCCTGATCCCATTAGGGCGGCTCGCCTATTTACTCACCGGCCACCAACGCCGCCAAGGCGACCGGCGCCGCACCGCTGACCGCGCACTCAGGTCTCCGGGTGTCGTCCACATGGACGGCCGTGAAGGCGCGTTCTTCAGAAGTTCGTTGCGATTTTGTGCGACCACCCGTAATGGCTAGCTGATAAAGTTTTGCTCGCGAGTTCGTCTGTTTTTTTTTGTCACTGGATCATGTCTATGCATGCCGTTTTATGCATGGTGTCATTACAATCAAGTGCACGAAAGCCACGACTGACGCTGCGGCGACGCTTTATGGTTGATGTAGGAGGACAGTGAAGTTATTGTAGGAGGATGGTGAGGTTGTTGTATGGGTACGGTAGGGTTTCTGCAGGAGAACGGTAAGGTTGCTGTAGAAGTACGACAATGTTGCTGAACGAGGACTCTAAGGCTGTTGGATGAGGACGGGAATGTTTCCGCTTGAGGACGGTAATATTTTTGTATGGGAACGGTAAGTTTTCTGTATGAGGACGGTAAGGTTGCTGTAGGAGTGCGATAAGGCTGCTGAATGAGGGCTGTAAAGTTGTTGGGGGAAGACGATGAGGTTACTGAATAAGGACGGTAAGGTTGTTGTCGGAGAACGGTAAGCGACGAAATGCCATCAATGATCTGGTGAGAAGTGAACGGTTACGACGACCGAGGCGAAGCGAACGGCCGTGTCTGATATTCCATTACTGCCAGTCAGACTACATGGCCACCAAACGTACTCAGTGCGACAGTGATCGCGGTGCTGGGGCAGACGATGACACAGGTTGTGCTGCAGTCGATGGCGACACACGCTCTGCTTTTCTCAGACAATCGGATCATGGTGTTCTAGTTGATTCGGTAACACGGTGTGTACATTGGTGCTGTCCTGTTTGGGCGCTGCACGACCAAGTAGTCGATGCGCCCAGAGCCCTAATAACTAACTAGCTGTCTTGTTTGTTGTCGATGCACTTGCTTGGTTATTTGTTTTTCGACACATCGACCGTTGAGTAATGTAGCGTCGCCAATCTCTCACACCGATTGGTCGCGGTAGAAGAGTAGCGACAGGTGAGACTCGAACCCACGACCTTTGGACTGAGACGAGCAACTTACCCTTAGACTACTCGTCCCCTGGTTGCACTCGCTGAACTTGACACGCGCCGGCCGTGTCGCCTCACACCACCGATGCGCTTACAACCGGCATTTGGTGTCGGCCATGCCGCCTACTGCCGTTAATACGCTCGTAAAGCGTGGCGCACGTCGGCCGGTCGGTGCAGTTAATATGTTAGCCGAGCACGGTCGCGCCGGCAGTACAGTGTGCGGCTGTTGCTACACTCACAGGTTGTAGTGGACTTCGGCCATGTTGCTGCGAACGGACAGGGCCGCTCGGTACGCCCGCTCCGCCTCCTCCAGCCGGCTCTGGTCGGCCAGAACAGTGGCCAGGTTTCCCAGCGCTGCAACACAAGGCGCACGTAGTCACCGGCTCTTGCTCACTGCCATTGGCGAGCAGGCGCCTTCAAGAATCTTGGCGATAATCTGGTCAAAATGAGACATGCCTGGCGCTCAGCCGCCTAACATTCCTTCAGCGTACTCTAGCATATTATACCTTGGAGATAAAGGGTATGAAAGCATTTCATCACACTTCCCATCAATGTTTCCTGAACACTCCTGATCACATGAGTATGATCTTACCGGCTATATATTCATGCACAATTGGAAAAGAAAAATACCAGCATGTCAGGAGGTATTGTCAACGTTAACGCTCTAATGTATAGTATTTTGCATGTGTTGTGGGATACAAGTTGCCCCTAATCCTCGATTACTCAGCTGGACGTATTAGATTTTACGTCTCCCGAAGCGCGTGCACTTCCGCAATACATTCAACATACTTTGCCAGCTTATTTTGTTGTATTCGGCTCAGCTCGGTTGTATTGTTTTATTCGACTCAGAGGAAATCGGCTCAGCGGTCTGTGACTTCTAAGATGACAAAGCCTCGGATTGGTGCCGCGGTTCTCAGAGATGGGTAAACTGATTTTCTCAAAGCGTTCGCGAATGGAGCTACTGATAATAGAGATCGATGGGTGCAAAAACAAACAATACCGAACTTACTGATCTGATGCTCGACCGCTCTAAAATCACAAAGCCTGCAGCTGACTGGGCAACGCTGCTTTGAAAGCTGACAAATAAAGTTGCCATGGTGATGCAGCTCTGAATCTCCGGAATGTTTTCATCATATGGCAGGTGATGTCTCGATAAGAAGGGAAGAGATGATGTTAGTTTTTGAATCTAGAAAGCATTATGGAGGCAAGCTAGAAGAATATTCGAAGCATGTCAAATCACGTAGCAAAATAATGATTATGAGCTAGGTCGAAGCAGGAGCTAGCCTATTCCAGTGTGCATGGTATTGGGGTTCACCTCAGTGGTACAGTCCGCTGGGCCAAGCCGGGCCCACCGTCACGCTTTCAAAAGTTTGATTTGTTTGCAGCGTGAGGCGCTCTAATGTTTTTTTACTCAGAGCCAGATAGGCTCTTTTAGTTTTAAATTCAACCGATAATCGTCATGAAGCGTGATCAATTTTCGCAGAAGCAAAGGCTTTCTGCTGGAGGCTAACTTTCAACAGTGTTCCTTGCTGCAAAACGCATTTCAACTTGTCCAACTTGAATTTGCACTTTCAATTCAGATCTGCTCGTTTTATTTGGTATTTGCAAACTTCATGAGAATATTTTTATTGGAATAATCTTAAGATTTGTTTAAAAAAGCGGCGACATTCCGGCTCGCCGGTGCTGACCACAGGCTTGGCACCGCCACTGACCATCACTGTCCGTCCCCGTAGCAGCGGTGCAGCCAGTATTTGGTTCAGGGGCATCTGAAGAAGGCCGCCTACCTATTTTGGGTATCCTCCCCAACTTTTCAGAAACTAAGGCTACAATCACACCAGATTGGCTAGTATGCAAGAGTCGCTAAGATATTTAGTTTATTCTTTGCGGGCGGGAAGGGCAAGCTATATTCACACAAGATTAGTTAAAGCGATTTGACTTGGTCTTTGCCGGCGAGCAGGGCGGGCCACATCCACGCCAGATTGGCTAGTAGGCGAGAGTTAACAAGAGGTTCGACTTACCCCTTGCGGGCGAGTAGGGAAGGCTACATGCCCACCGGATCAGTAAATAAGAGGCTTGACGTACCCCTTGCGGGCGAGTAGGGAAGGCTACATGCCCACCGGATCAGTAAATAAGAGGCTTGACTTACCCCTTGCCGGCGAGTAGGGCAGGCCGGCTGTA